>JABFPB010001441.1:0-25306 GCA_022817645.1 Ceratoteleas bidentatus | reverse complement strand
CCGATCATTTAGTTGCACTGCAAAAATGACTGCCTACTAAGTGTTTTACTGTAAAACATTAAAACACTTTCATGTGTTTTTTTTGCTGAAAAGTGTTTTACTGCAAAACACTTTTTCTCAAATAAAACACATAAAAGTGTTTACATGTTTTACAGTAACACACTAAGAAGGCAGTCATTTTTGCAGTGTGAAACGGGGTGCACCACGAGAAGGCGATCGGTCGGATTTCTACACCCCATTTTATCTGTTATGTTTCTTCATAAAAGTAGTGCACTGGCGTAAATGGAGAGGGAATTTTGTTTTTGTTATTTAGTCTAAGTTGTTATGTCCAGGGTTATTTATGGGGGAGTTTTGATGTAAACAACACGTATTTTGAGAAAAGCAAGAATTTTTGGTGACAAACAAAAACACTGCAGACAAACAACCGAAAAAAGAAAAAGCTGACCGTTCATGTATCCGCAGAGAGGAAGTCTACTTTTTTAAAATCGTAAATTAGAAATCTACCCAAGAATCCAAACGACAAATATTGTCAATGATTCGTCAATTCGTCACTTGTTTTTAACCATTGATCGATAACACATTCCTCAGAATGATCATCGAACGATTTCTATCACAAAATGTTTGACAACCTTTTACGTAAAATATTTGCATAATTTCAACCCAAGTTGAGGTCAGTTTACAAAAACTGGTTTTCGATCTTTGGTCAAACTTTAAAGGAAGTACTCTTGGTGAAAAAAAGTTGAAAAATATATTTTGTCTCCTAATCGAAACAATTTTTAATTTTTAACCAATTTTAAAGGGAGCCCTTTGCCCTAAAAAGTTGAACAAAATATTTGTTTTCAAATCGACTTTGACACCAATCCCTCTATATTTCAGCAAGAATCATTTAAAAGCCATTTTAAGTTCAGTCGGCGACAAAATCATCGAATTATTAGAAAAAATATCTTAACGTTTGTGAAATGTTGGTCGATGTTGACCCAACTTTTCGACGTTGATACAACTAAACATTCATAGTACGTTTATTGGTAACTGAAACATTCAAACATTTATAAATGTTTACAGAACGGTTTGTTCCATTAGGTAGTAATCTAAAATGTGACTCACGTAAAATCAAAATAAACACTCCAATAAAACTATAAAGCCCCATTACATCCTACAAAATATATATCACAGAAATGAGTTGCAATGAATTGCGAATGAGAAAAATGAATTTCTTCGTGGAAAGGTGTCGACGTCTTTAATGCCAAATTTTGAATGTTTGAAAATACATTCATTTTTGTTCAATTCTTCAATCTGTATTCAACAACAAAACATTCATTTCAGTTCCACACAAAGATATGTTTTGAATTTAGTGACAATAGGAAAACTCTTGACCATTCCTTTTAAATCGCGACCGTCGCGCCATCTACTAGGGCAATGATAGATGTTTTTTCCTTTACATTTTTAAGGCGATGTTATATTATTTTATTTTGCTTTATTTTTTAAACTAAATGTCCCAAACTTCCTCCAAGTTGCTACTTTCCGCCATGGCGCTTTGTGCTGTAATCCACTGGTCTATTCAAACAATATTTCGAATTCCTGCTTTGGCATTCAAGTGGAATCCAATTCTTTTCTATTCCCTTCTATTAAATATTTATTTGTCAAACCTGTACAAAAATGAATTTTTTCCTCACTCGGGCACGTAAAATTCTACTTTACTCCCTTCGTGCACAATCTAATATTTCATGCCCGTATATCGGGCGTAAAGTGGTTTTCTTTCTCGTCCTTTGGCACAAAACGACCGGCCGGAAAAGGGCGGAAAATTTCATTTTGCACCTTTGATAAAGAATGACTTTGCTCCCTCTATACAGTCCCTCAAAATAGTCCATTTTTAGGCAAGACAAAAAATATCGTTCGCACCACGGTCGAAAAACCTACTTTGCGCCCTCGGTATGAAATATATATACTAATTTGCAAGACTCCTTATCCCAAACCACCTTCCCAATCACACCCAATTCCACTTTCTCCTCCCCCTAAAATCCACCCTAAAAAATCTACCCCACTTACCGATCCTCTTTTGCCGCCGTTTTCCCGCGCCGCCGACCCAGTCTCGAAAGCGGCGCGTCCCTTTGTTTACCCGCGCGAAAACGCGAATACAGCATGCGGGGCCCGGTGCGGCGCAGCGCGGGGCTGCGCGCGCGGGGCGTGCGCGTCGCCTCGGTGGGAAAATGCGGCAAACCCGGTGGGGGAAAGGCGCGAGTTTGCAGCCGGGATACACCGCCCAAGGAATTCAGTGAGCGAACGGCACCCACTGCGACTGTAAGCGCGTGTCGCGCGGACTTGTTTGTGTTTGTTTGTTCGCATTGAGCGCAGAGTCAGCCGTGGAAGCAGTGTCCCGCGTTCGTCCGCTGTGACGCCAATCCGACAAACTGGATTCCACACAGCAGTACGTGTCGCGATTGCATCGCGGCTATCGGCGGCTTAAGAAATTGTTCAAGGTAAGGGCCGAACACGTGCGGCGCCACCTTGCGCCCGATCGACCAAAAATGCGCGCCGCGCCGATCGATGCTGGCCGCCCGCGCTCGCATTTCTTCCACGGCCCTTCGCTTCGCGCTTTTTCTCGTACAACCGAGTTCACGATTTTTGCGCCAGACGCTGTTTACGCGCGAAACGCCAGTCTTTGTTTACGCGCGATTGACGCGTTTGCTGCACTTTGCCCCGCTTGTTTACTCGTTTGTTCGATATTAGAATCCGTTTCTTTAGAGAATTGTGTTTACGAGTTGTTTTGACCAGAAAGAGACTGAAATTGTCATTTACTCGTTATGTAAACAAACGTTGTCGGGGCGGGAAAACCGCGGAATTGCAAAATTCCAGTTTTTGATCTGTCAGAATACTTATTCCCAGACGGTTTTTAAATGGCTCTGCCATCTGTTGACAATAACAGATCAAATGTTCGTTTGTTTACAAAACTATGGAAATAGAAATAGGGTTATAAATCCGCAATTGCTTTTTATTCGATTGTTGACTTGTGCTTGTGACGTCGATGGAACATTGGTCATTTCGAAACTGCCGAAAACGTCAGTCTTCGATCCGCCGCGGACCTTTGACCTTTGGCCGCGCGCGCAAATTTACGTTACGCCGCGCAACGTTTCGCCCGTGACGTCAGCGCCGTCATGTATCCACAACCAAAACAACGCTTCTACTCACTTCTCGCTCTTTCTCTCGCACTCTCTCCTCTCCTCTCCCGCCAATCTGCACAACGTCACCCGAACGCGAGAGAACTGTTGTTATCGTCTCGACGTCGGCGCTTGCACCAGTCCCGCTTGGCGCCCAATTCGGCGGCGTTTGCGCGTCACATGATGCATAATTTGTTGTTGGAACATTGTGACGCAAAACAACGCGCCGAGCGAAACCATGTCCCTTCTTTCGCGCTCGTTTTACTCCCTCCCCCCTGCCCCCGCGGTTTGTTGACAGTTACGCAACTGCGCAGTTATTGGCGCGCGGTTTTTCCCCGGAGTTCCGCGCGGTTCCGGGAATTGTTTACAGTCGGATTGTCGCGGGTATCGCATGTTTTTTTTCGCGCCGGCGGGTTTCTTGGCGTTATCAGCGCTGTGCGCGCGATCGGAATGTTTGCGAGCCGTTCCGGAAAAGGATTTTCCGCGGAGACCGCGGGAATGTCGCGGTTAATCGTTTTCCCGGATTTTCGAGGAAAAAGTGTTACGAACGATGTTTGTTTAATTTGTTGTTTATACGATGGTAAGAGCGAAGTTTTTTTAATGATTTCGTTTTCGAAATTATTACCGGAAGCAATCTAAATTGCGAAATCTCAATTAGGAAGGAATATTGACAATAATAATCCGGTTCCACAAAATTTGGAAAAAAATAGCTTCTACGAACTTTCCCAATTACTATGTTAAATTTTCACGAACAAAAAATAAAAAAACCCGTGTTTTTAATTATTTTATTGACTTTCTACCATATGCTGTTTACACTTCAATAAAAAAATCTTGACTTCGAAAATAAAATATTTCATTTCCACGAATTAGTTCGGACACAGATGGCATCACATTAGCATTTAAACATAATGGACTTTTTGTTCCTTCAGTTGATTACGAACTCTCAAAATTTCAATACCCATATTTTCACGACAAAATCGATCGTGTATGGCATTTCGACAACCGCTTTGACCTTTTTTTCGCGCCGATTCGCCGAAGCGTTCGGTTTTCTGCGACTGATTGCGGATTCGCGTGGAATGCGCGTTTCTTTCGATTTGTTTACGCGGACTGTTGTGAGTTGCGCGCGGTCGACCCGAGACGGCATAAATTACGTAACGGAAAGTGGCTACGTAACGCGCGCCGCGGAATTCAACTGGAATGCCAGGCTTTGTGCGCATTTTTCCGCCATTTCTCCGGCAACAGTCCGACGGAACGCGATTCGCACGTGACCCGCTTTCGCGCAACCCGACACTGCGAACAAACGCGACCGTAAAAATATCCGTGCACCGGCGGAAACGCGCGCAGATGCGCGCGCGGATATTTTTAATGGCACACATATTTTCCCGCTAAGGTCAAAGCATTGTTCGCGAGTTGTCGCCGAAATTAGAACGCGCGCTATTTTGAGCAATGTTGCTCAGTGCCTTTTATGACGAATTGCGCGAATTCGATTTCGATTGGTTTACGTCGATCGTTCGATTTAAAGTATCGATCTTTGGATTCCGATTACACTGTCGCAGAGTGTCATATTATTATGACTAACAAATAAAAATTGTTATTTTTCTTCGTTTATTGCTATTTGTAACTATTGCTACAGATAGGATAAAAAGCGATAACATTTTTTAATTTTCGGAAATAGATTAATCGAAAAGATTAATTGAAAACAATAGTTAAACTGAATCCAAATAAAACTCGTTTTAGTAATTTAAAATTAAATGTACGCTGAAAGCGGTGACCTCTAAACCCTTAATTTCGTACCGTCGTCCGACGTCCGTAGCGTTAATTAGATTCGCAAAATAACGAGCGTGAAATTCGAAAACGGGAAACGGTATCCAGACGCCGGCGTCTTTTTCGCCCTTTTCTGGGCCTTCGAAAACGCGGCGGCTTTTTCTCAAACGCGTTCCAATTTAGCTCACGCCAGGCATCGGCGCAACGATGCTTCAGCGTCTGCGAATGCGAAACATCTTATTCACGGGCGTGTGCTTTCGATGCGCGCGCGAATCTCTCGTCTCGGAGTCGCCCCCACTCTGCGTCGCACCGTCTCTCTCTCGCATCCGCGTTTCCGCCCGGTCGTCTCGTCGAAGCGACGACCAAACGGCGCATTAATCACACGCATATTTTCGGCCGACGTTATCCGTTGTTATCTTTCATTCAATTTCTTTCGTGACCCGTATGCGATAAACGCGAACGTTCCCGAAAACACACGCTCAGAGGCGGAAAAAGGACAATATTGTCGAACCGATCTATTATCGGTTGTCTGATTACGAAAACAGACTATCCAAATTCTGACGAATCCTTTAGTGTATTCCAATATCGATTTTTCGATTTCTATTCTTCATCCCAACAAAGAACGAGAGGTTAAAAATAATTTCGATTGTGAAAAACTACTAGTTTGATAACATGTTTTTGAGTATCTTTTACGCTTTTTCTATGAATTTTAGTAAGAATATTTGACGCTTTTCTGTCATTTTACAAGTATTTTTAACGTTTTTTCTCCCACTTTTCAAGTATTATTGTAAATCGAATTCCGTTTACTATCATGTGTACTCGAGTGTAAATGTATGCTTATATTCAAGCATACGTGTGTTTGTACATTCGTGTACGTGTGCATCGGTTATCGATTGTCTCGACTGGACTTTCGTAGCGTGACGTCACGCCGGGTTCCACGAAAATATCGCGCGCGGTTTGACCTTTGAATTGTTTACGCGGCGAAGGGGGAAACGGCCGCGAAACCGAATTCGTCTGGCCCGAGACGCCGCGATTGGCTCGAGTTGTTTGTTTACGCGGCGAAGGTCATTGTTGTTGACGCGCCATTGTTTTCGCGCGACTTTGAACATTCGTCGATAAACCGGGGGTATCCGCGCGATCAATCAACGCTGAAACAACATCACTGTAAACAGACGCGTCGTTTTGTTTTCTGCCCTCTCCGCGTTGGCCACCCGCAGCGTTTGTTTTGTAATTAAAAAACGGGGCACAAAAATTGCGTCGCGATTTTCGCGAATTCGTCGATCGCGGCGGGACACGGCCTCGGGGAAAAACAAAACCGCGCGCAGAGGAAAAGAGCGGCTGACGAGACGGGAAAAAGACGTGCAGGAGAAGGGGCTGAATGAGCGGGAAGAGATGCGCGGTGCTAAAATTAGAATGTCCGTTGGAATGCCGCGCGGTGATATATCGGGTGACTGCGCCGTTGAGGAATGAGAAAAGCGAGCCGGAAAAAGAGGGACGCGAGCGTCGGTGATTGGATTTTCCGGCGTCCGCGTTCTCGGGTGCAAAAAGAAAAAATAGCGAAACTTTGAAAGAAAACAGAAAAACTGAGTAGGACAAGAAAACTGGGGAAAAAGAAAACGGCAATGAAATAAAAACAAAAGGTGTCTGTGTTTGAAGGTATTCGATTTCTAACGGTAAAAATCCCAAAGTCGAAACTTTCTATGGAAACAGCGTTACCAGATAGAAAAGGACAAAAATGCGGATCCAATGTTAATTGAATGGGAGTACCGCGTTTCTGTCCTTGTTTATGGCAACACTGTATGGAAAAAACATCGATAAATCTGAAATATCCCAAAAATGTTGATAAAAAATCTTTCAGTAATTCCAATTCAACCTAAGCGACATTGCTGTCATCTTTTCCTGTATTTTTCCGCGAATTATAAAAAATACACTTTTCCGACTAAGCTTACTGAAAAATAAACCATCGAAATTTCGTCGAAAAGTTTGTTTTTTCAAATCGACCTAAATGACATTTCCGCCATGTGTTCGGCCAACGAGGATCACTTCCGTGAATGTTGTTTATGTTTTCGCGCAAACCGTGACGTCGTTTTTGCGATGATAAGGCACGAAAACTGCAATTGCCGCATTGACGTGCATTCGACGTAACGCATTTACGTCAGAGCGATTATGGCATTGCGCGCGGTCGCAAAATAAAAAGCCCGTTACCGCGTCGAAAACACAAGATCTCATCGAGCGTCGCCGAAAACAAACGTCACTTTATGTTCGATTCATGCGCGCTCGGAGAAAAACAAAAACACGTTAGGACGCGCGCATGAATGGCCGTACGGAAATGCGCGGCAACCGGATGTTGGTGCCTTTCGATGACGCGTTTGTTTGTCAACAACGCTTTGTTTACCTGCGGGGAAAAATCGAACGGTACGTCCGACGCTCGGAATTACTTCGGACTGGGAAATTAATGAATCCTGAGTGGGGGGAGAGGACCCCTCGATTATGTTAGTTAATGTAAACACGCCGGGCGTTCTTCAATTACGCCCGTAGATGGCGTAACAGGTGGCGCGCAATTACGCAAAATTTTATGTAAGCTTGCGTAATTGGCCGCCGTCGCGTCGGCCGATTTGCCCGCGCAAAAGCCGGTGTTTGCGTAATTGCGCGGCAAACGGTCACCTTGAATTGTCTCGCGGAAAGAGGGCGCAGGCGGAAGGGTCGGGGCGCGCGGGGCGAAAGTAAGCAGATACGGTTTCGGCTAATTGGACGGGTCGTGCGGATAGACGTTTTCATAATCGGACAAGAGCGGCGGTTTGAAACGCGATATTCCGTTTTGTCTTAACGGCCGGGGCAATAAAGGGAGCGGGCGAACGGGGACACGAGACGGCGGCGACAAAAGGCAGACGGAATGATGAATTTCAAATCCAGATAACTCGGGCTCAAAGTCGCCGGGGCCGATTTTATTGGGGCGGAGTGGAAAGGACGCGCGCTCTTAGGCACTCACGTAACCTCAACGCGCGCCGCTTTTTTCACCGAGTTCTTTGTTCGGAAGCGTTTTGCCTTTGGACGGAGTCTTTTTCGGGAATTTCTTTCATTTTTGTACCGGAGTTCAATGTTATAATTGAGATGAAAGAAAAATTAATTAATTAGTTTAGTTTTCAATACGTTAGATTCTTTGAAAGTTTCTAAACATTATCCTCGTCTGGAATCATCAACTTTCCGCCCTTGTTGCATAATATATATTGTAAGGGGAGGAAATACTTATTCTAACCCTCTTCACAGGGCAATAACGACGATTATTTCCCTCTTCCCTTTACTCGTTCAACAATCTTCCATCAGTATCGCTGAACACTCCACTTCCTCCCCAACGTTCCTCCGCAAAAGTGAGGTTACGTCCATCCGGCATGCGCGCGCAGCGCCCCCGCGCGCGGGAACTCGGCTTTTCCCGGGTGAACGAACGCGGCGTCGCAAAAATCGGCGACGCCGACGCGGCCGCGTCTAATTCGACCGTAGGACGGCAAAAAAGGGGGCCGGCCGTAAATAGCGGCGGGAAAGGCGAGCAAAAGGAGCGCGCGCGCCGGGTGAATGAAAAAGCGCGGCCGTGGAATGCGAGTCGGCGCGCAGACGTCGATGCCCGTGTTTTGCGTTGCATCCTTTTGTGGGGTCCCGCGGGCGAGCCGGCGGAATAGATAAGCGGCTAAATAAACGAGCGAATAAGACGAGTCAAGGCGAGCAGTCGGGCCGCCGGCTTCTCGGGCGAACGCTCGACGAGGTCGACGGCCTGGCACGCATGGTTGACGCCGCGGGGTACGCCTGCCGCGTAACCGGCCTGGGAAGAAGAATTAGAAAAAGAACGCGCGTCCTCCGCGCAGACGCACACGTGCGCATTCTTCGCGCAGTCGTCGTCCTCGCGGGCGCTTTTCCTAATTCCGAGTAAACGACAACAAACCGTGCCGGAGGAGGGGGAAGGACGGCTGGCGTGCGAGGGGGTGGGTGCGGGCGCGGGGGAACGGCAGATGCGCCGGAGAAGGTTCGAGAGCCGACGGGGGGGAGGGGCGGGTGTGTGCTAGTGGAGCACTTGTTTTTGTTTTGGAGCGCGTGTTATTGTTTGGCTTTCGGGAAAGGTGGAGTTTTTGAAGGTCAGTGGGTGAGGTGGGGGAAGCGAAAATAAGTTAAAATCCAGTTTGATGTTAACTTTGGATGGAATAACCAATTTTATTCATTATTGGAAGGATTGTTTTGGGAAATGGGATAAATGAACTGATTAAAAATTTTTTAGAAAATGGGATAGATGGTGACACGTGTTATTTATTTTATTGTGTTATTATATTATTATATTATATAAACAAACTTAAACCTTGTTACAAAAAGTCTAACTTTAACTCATTGCAGAAATCCTGACACCTCAGCGACTTTTCTCTGACGCAAACGCAAAGCAGAAGTGCTAATCGCGCATCTCGATTATTTGTCGACTTTTTTTCGGTCGTAAAACGAGCGACGTAAGCAGGCGCAATGAACGGCAGAAAGACGCGAAAGCGGCATAATTCGATCGCGCGTTCGCATAATTTGTGTGCCAAACGAAGATAGCGCGGCGCGACGAAAAAGTGCAACATCATAGGAAGCTTTGTTGGCGCGCTCGGCACCGTTGGAAAATCCCGCACGTGTCGGCGCCGCCGATGATGGCTATTGTCACTCGGCGGCAATGACGCGAAATTGCGAACGCGCGCATTCCACCGCGTGCTTTACGATCAATTAAACGTGGCAAAGAAAGGCGAAGTCGCGCGGCCATTTAGCCGCACGCAGGAATGCCGAAGTTCACTGCTTCTTCCGGCAGTGTCAGTCACCCGGTCGAGCGTCGCCCGGCTTATCTCGGCTGGGCCGAATAAAAACGGAGGAGCCCGAGCCGCCGAAACGTGGCGCGCTGCCTGGGCGGTGAAAAGGACCGCCACCTTGTGGGAACGAGCCTGAAACGAGAGAAGTAGACCTGCGAAGGAGGCAGGGATCATCAGTTGGGATTATGAGTGAGAAATTGGCGTCGGGGAGACTGAAATTATAACTGAGACTTTAAAAATTGTAGTATAATCTTGGTGGATTGGTATTGAGACTGTAAAAATGACGATGAAATATGTAAAAATTACCATGGAAGGCGCGTAAACTATATCCGGAAGGATAAAACTTCCATTGCCGTTATTTATAAACTGTAGAGTGAATACGTAATCGACGCAATAGAATTCGTCATGGACTAGATATTTACAATAGGACCTATGTATTGATTGATTGTCCACTAAGGGTGGCTGGTAAGTTATTCAGTAGAACCTATTAATGATAGGTTGTTTACTTTACAGTGAACTATAAAGGAACAGTCTGAATGTTGCACAGTCCCCTCTATGATTTGACTGTCGATATGACTAGTTGTGGAACGAACTTTCGAACGGTGAAATAAAGTCGGATGCCAGCTCGAAGCGAATCCGAATTAGTAAAACATTGCTTGACCTTCGGGATTCCCCGAATCCGTCGTCAGGTTTCTAAAGGATTTAGGAAAGAGCAATTGGGCTTCCGCGAATTCTAGAGGGATATCTAGCGAAAAGTATCTGTCGAATTTCATCTCGTCTCACCTCGACCGAAAAAGAGAAATTCACTAGCGGGAATGACTGAAGTGTCGCTGCAAATGGGGACACATTGTAAGGATTTGAAGAATTTATGAATGAGATGGATCATTTTCCGTTTCCGACCCACGGGTACCCTTCCAATTTCATCATCCAAATCCCCACCTGAACCATATGCCTAATAATCCTAACCATCCATTCGCCACCTTAACGATGAGGAATATTTCGTTAAATCTACAAACTAGGTTGTACAAACTAGATGATTATACGAAAAGAGCATCGTTGAAATTACGATCTGTATTCCTCTCAGTGCAGATGCCCATTTCTACCACACCTTCTCCTCCCAGATGATCGTAATCCGTCTAACCCCCCTAAACCACGCATCCCAGTCCCACACCCTTCGACGAGACCCACTCGCCAGACGCAACGGAAGCGCCGCATCTTTGTTTTGCGGGCATCGTCTTCAGACTTTCCTGCGAAGCAAAACGGTCGCGAGGGTGGGAGCAAGACAGACAACAAAGGGGACAAAAGGACGGGAAAAAATAGCTTTTCGGGTTCATCGGCCGGCGGTGGTCCCCGCGGCGCTACATTAAATTCGATGACGTCCTCCGGCAGATATGCTAAGGGAGGTGTGGCCGCCGATGAGGTCACCCGTGTTTGTCGCTTCGGCGCGCTCGTTGACATTTACGGCGTCATTAATACTGCGCTCGTCCTGACGATCGCGGCCGATGCCACTCGCAGCCGGAAACTTTTCGAGCGCCAATCGCGCCATGAGAATGCAATTTCTTGAGCAGACAACCCCCCTCACCCGGGTTCATTTCAGGAAGATGACGGGCCACTTCTCGCTCTTGCTTTCGGGCGCTTTCTTCGTCGGATGATGAACGTCGCCGCGGCGTTTCGGGTCCGAAAAACAAAGATGCCGCGCAAAAAGTTACACGGAGAAGGGTAGTACGAGGAACGAGAGACGTTGCGCTAAATTGGATTACATCCGGATTACGGGTCCAAATGAGACGCGATAAGATAGATGGTCGTGGTCATACAAATGGCGAGATTAAAGAAATAACCGCGGCTGAGTGTCTCTCCCGGCCAAGTGCGCGCCGAGAAAAAGATTCCGCCAAGATGACAAAAGCACGGCAGTCGCGAGCGCATTTGTAATTCGAGATTATGCATGATTAAATTGCGCGACGTTATTACGGCTCCGTTTATAGTGGGGGCGCTTTTGTTCTGATTAACCGAGTCATTGCGCGGTGACTAGGGTTGACTGGACGATTTCTTTACTTTCGGCGACTCTTTTTGTTTACATTATATGTTGTTTACTCTTTCCAAATGTTTAGTTTATTTTAGTTTGTTTACTCTCTGCAGAGTGCTTTGTTTACCTTACAACCTTGTTTATTCTACTTCACCTCGAATATATGTTTATTAATATCATGTTCAAGGTCAAAATTCATCAGAAAATTCATTTTAGATGTACTTCTTTTACAAATACAAATATATCTTCGACTATGTGTTACAAATTCCATATTGATTTTGAATCGTCAATTAAATGATTATGAAAGTCTCCACTGCACAAGATAACAGACTACAAAGTAAACAACTAATCACCAACAAGGTTCCAGAATAGACTGCGCCGTTGCTTTTTTTAGCGACGGCCTTCTGTCCGGCGTACCCCGCGGCATCGCGTTCCTTCGGCCGATCGGGTTTCGCGCGCGAAAATCGCTTGCGATCCTGCGATGGAAAAGAGCGATCGATGTTGCGACACGGCGTTCGGCCGCGGAATCCGTTGCGCAAGCGCGCGCGAGCTCGCCGAGTCAAAAAACGCGTGACTCAACGATTACCGTTCTACGGGCTCATTCATCCACGTCAATTACGACGAATCGGAATGCTATTTTCGTATCGTTTTCTACGCGAAACCCGTTTCAAAACAATGCGCGCCAAGCGCTTTCGCAAGACGCGCGAATTTAAATGCCGATCGACCCGGTTTCGCGCGCGAACGCGTCACGGCCGTACGCTCCTTTTCAAGCGCTATTTTTCCCAACTTTTCTTTTTGACGTCAATTTTTTGTTGCTACAGTGCTGCAGAAAAAATTAGACGTTTGGTTAGGATAAGAAGACATGGTTTCTGATTGGTTCTTCGCATTGAATGATGCAAGGTGATTGGTTCTTACGTAGGACTATAGGGGCAGACTGGTAATACGTCTTGCTTTTAGGATTTGGGGAAAGTTTGTAAACTGCATTTAGTAAACTTGGAGTAAACTTAAAAAATGGTGTCTGCTCTCATTTAACTGATATAAACAGAAAATGATCTTCGTTGCTAGAAAGCATGATAGTAATACCATTTACTTAGATCTGCGACATTAAAATTGCTCTAGACGACTTTCGACCTTCAAGCCCAACCTCGAAAAAAAATTGTTATTCTCCGATTGAGCTGATAGGAAATCATACTAGCTGCTAGAAAACATTTTTGGGTGCTTTGTCTCACGAATTCGTAGTTTCACGTCACAAACGGTAATAGAATAATTGCGTTACCGCTGGATCGAAGTAGTAAACATTAGCAGTTCACTCGACACGATTATAAGCGAGTGGAGCGAGCGATGATAACAAATCACGGGACAAGTATTTGGCGCAAGCAGAACGGTACATGGCAATTTCAACACTGAAAGCACTGCGCCGCGGCAGCCTACATTGTCAATTTCATAACACGGCGTGCAATGCTTGAACGCGCCCGCAAAAACTGCCAAACGAATTGGAAAGTCCGTCCAATGCCGATCCTTGTTTCCCCATTAATCCGGGCCGCGGCAAAACTCACAATGAGTCACGTCGTCAATGAGTCAATGGACAAACAGACGCCGTAACAGGACTGACCGCGGCGCTCCGTCAGCGCTGGAAACGCAGATGAATGATATCATAATTTGAATTTACGATGATAAATGGCCGACCGCGAGATTGCGATCTCATGAATAGCCCGAATCAATGGCCACTTAAATGGAAACGATTTGCCGCGGCCTTTATCTTATCGTCGTTTTTTCGGTTACCATTGGCACCCATAAATCATGATTAATTACGCCAATTCCGCGGCGGCTCTGGCGTGGCTCGGATGCCAGCTTGACCGAATTAATTTAATTATTGGCCGGCGCGTGTTTGTGCTTGCAGCGAGCGCGAATGCGCCAAAATTCTTGCGGGCATTTCAATCGATTCGAGGGGAAAACACTGTACAGGAATTTGGTGACGCAGAGTCGGTGCAGGAAAAAGGTTGTTTCAGCTGGAGCTGAGATTGTGGAATTCGTGGTTGTCTGCTAGTGGGGAAATAATCTCTATCCCGACAAGCGGTTAACTTTTCATTCTTAGACTTTTATTCATCATTTATGCTATCATTTACTGATAGCATTTCCAACCTAAAAGCGATTTATTTTAAGAAAAGTAAACGTTTTATAAGAAAACAATTGTTTTTATTAAAAACTACTATCTATGACAGAGTCTTCTGTAATATTTACCAACTCAACAGAAGTTTCAACAAATCTAAAAATCCCTCCGTAACTCTATTCTTCCGAAGTTTGTATACAATTAGCACACTTCGTCCTGCGTAAATCTTTCCAAGTCAGTTCAACAGAAAATCACTCCATTCTCATGGAAACAAAATTTTTTTCCACGAGTACTTCTTCTCCATATCAAAACCCTTTCACCCGGTAATTTTCCTGCTGAAAATTTTCCTCGCATTCGAAGATCATGCAGTGAAATGTGTGCTCTTCCTCTTAGCGCTTTATCTCGGCGATTTTTCGCGCAAAGTGAAAATGTTTTTCATAATCTCGCGCTGAACGTTGTCCGATGAGTTACCGAGTGCGACTGAGCGTCACGTCGCGCGACTCCCGAAACGTGCGGCGCACTGTTGTGGGAAAGCTCGTCAATATTATTATGATTTCGTACACAGTTTGGCGCCTGATTGCCACGACCAAAACACAATCCAGCGCAGTACGGTGTTCGCGCGCGATTCACGCAGTTCCCTCGCTTAGTTTAACATTCCTCGCCCGTTCGGCCCGCGATCATGAAGAGACGTATCAAGAGCTTCAAGCTGAAGCTCTTGACAAAGGGGGTAAAGGTCTGCCGGAATCGGTGGCTGAAAGTCGCCGAATGCCGTAAATATTTCTCGTTTTAGAGCGCGTTTGTGTGCCAGTGCCATTAGCGACGCCTCCTTCGTGTTTCGCATTTTTTGCCGATTGTTTGTCCGGGAAAATGGCGTAAAAAGCAACAACATTTGCCGCCGTTGTGTCATGCGTTTCATTAACGACCGAGGGCTTTAATGAATCACGCTAATTCGACGATTAGATGATTGGACGCTCGGCGATAAGATAGCGGCAATCGGCGCTAATTAATACGATTCGAATTCCCCGAACGGATCGCGAATCCGTTCGCCTTTTTCGTGCGCGACTCGTTTCCTTTGTTTTTTCGCGGCATTGCTAAACGTGTGTGGCCAATTTCACCACGATTACGGTCATTTATAACGCAACATTTTTCTTCCTGCATTCCCGCGGCGCATTCCTTCGCAGCTCGACCGTACTAATCAAAAACAGTACAGCCTCAATCATTCCATTCATTACTGCGCAGAATCACGAGATCGGGCGGTGAAAAACCCGCGCAAAAACGCCCGCATTTTGCAACAAAAAAGGTTCGCACGAAGGCAATGCCGACGAAAAAATGCGAACACGTAAAACGCCGGGAAGTCGAGCCGATGGTATCAATTTAGGCGAATAACCAGGGCAGTCTGGGTCTGCGGTATCGGAACGGAAAGAGTGGGTTATTTCGAAGTATTATTGGGTAGGAAAGTGTAGGAGGAGTTGGCCGGGGGAAGTGGAAAAAGTGTCTTCGGAAATGACGGTTTTATGGAAATTAGCGCTGAGAGGTTTAGAGATCTTAAAATAAGTCGTTGGGAAACACTTGTCTTCATCAAGAGAAATAGGTTGGTGAAATTCCTGGTCAGATTGTTTCGAGTTAGAGGTCTAAAGTAAACAGGTGAAGCAAACAATTAGTCAACAGTTAACCTGGGAAAACAGTCTTTGAAAACAGATTTATTTTAAGTTGATTTTAGTTTTAGACTGAGACATTCGTTCTTTCAGTCAGCATACATCCTTCCTTTTCAGTTTACGACACTCTTCATTGAAGCTAAACATAGTTTTCATTCAGCTGCATTAGCAGCGGAAACTGTAACCATAGCAGATCAACATTCTTCCCACTGAAACCGAACAACCAATCAACATCCAACTCAAATTCCACCTCCTTATGTCTCAGTCTCGCAGCGCAACCTTCTTTCCATTCATGGTCCACATCCCACTCTCCGGACGTTCAGCACCACGCATTCCACTCTCTAACATCTACAGTCCACGTCCTCCTATCTTCATACCATTGTCATCTTCAGCTTCCCTTCAATGTCTTCCTATTTGCAAAACTTACTTGTAGCAAAGAACATTCTTCCAACATGAATCAACTAACAAAATAACACAAGGCACAGACAAAAGATACTTTGCTCTAGAAAATCTCACTTTCCGCCCTAGGGCCAAAATCCAACTCTTTTCTGTCTCCCCAGATAGAAAGCTCTCTTCCCCTCCCGTCTCTGCTTCTGAAAATAAACTTATCGCCTCTCCACACCAACAACCTTCCAAACATCACACTTAAAACCACAGATAAGCCGACAAGACGATGCCGTCATGTCCGGTGGAACTCGCCGATACCGTTAGCGGATGCGCGAATCAAGTGGCGACAGTACGCGAACCCAATTCCGAAGTAAGCCGCGGCTGGAATTAATTTGCCGAGCGTTTTACGGCATGAATGAAAGGAATACTATGGGATCGGTAATGACGTACATCCCGCGCGCGGTGCATGAATGATGTCGAGGATGACGAAAGCCGCGGGGGAGGGGAGGCCCGGGGATAAGAGGAGGAGGATGGCGAGCGAGTATTTCACGCGGACGTGTTTTTTTGCGTGTTGCAGCGTGTGGCGAATCAGACGCTTACCGCTTCGCCACAGCCGGCAGCAACGGTGGAGGGGCCGGTCTGCAAAATGTCTCCACCGACGAATGACGTCACGAATGGGGTAGTGGCGCCGACCGACAGCACGGTGCCCCGCGTGCCCGCGGCCAATCCAGCCCTGGTCCCTGCCAACCCGGCCGTGCACAAACGCACCCCCAATGACTTCATTTTCGGCAAGGTCATCGGCGAGGGCAGCTTTTCTACTGTGAGTATACAAAGGAATGTGAAATTTTAGATGAAATGAGAAAGTTGCCTTAGCTAATCTGTCTAGTTGGAAGAAATTTAGGAGGAGGAACCGACTGGTTTTTAAAGTAGTTTCCCTACGAAGGGCCGTATATTTAGGGCGCCGAGTGAAAATATGATCATATTAATTTAATAATGTTTTATTATTTATTCATAGTATTAGTATGATTGTTTCTTGGTATAATAAATATGAATTTCCTATTAATTGAATACGAAAATGAAAAGAGGCATTTTTGTCTGTTGTTGTTTCTTCGTGTAATTTTGGAATCTTAATGATTTATGTAAACATTGCCATGTTTTAAAGTCAATTTTGAAATTGAATTGAAAATTACCATACTGGTTGAAACAACTAACTTAGGTATAGCTTAGTTAAGGCAACTAGTACACTTATTACAAAGATTTCTTAGTATATCATAGAATAGACGCATACTCTGCCGTATATAAAAAGTTTATTTGTATTTACGGCAAATGCAGCAAACATAAAATGATTACATTTTTTATTTGAAATCACATGCTTCTAATTTTGCATTATACTTATTGCTTTTCTAAATAGTTATTGGAATAGAACACCTGCCTCGAAACTCATCGTACATCTGTAGTTCAAAAAGAAATTTTCCAGATTATCATTTCATTCTTTGAACCAGAAATCAATAAATCGCAAGCACTGGTTCACGTTATATATACAGCAACATTTGTTTTTTCAAGCATATATAAACAAAGCTATTTATCCTCACGTTACGAGATTACGTTACACTGATTTAAATATATCCATTACTAGTTGAGTAATGTGCAGGCAAAACTTTTTACAAGATCCGCGAAAAAAGTTCTTGAAACAATCGCATTTCATCCTTCTGTTTTCCTCGCAAAACAGCGATTTCGAAAAATGCGTTTCGTGTTGCAGTCTAATATGCTAAAAATAATCGCGATCGTATTACAACGAATATCAACAAAAAACGCTGACGAAGAGCCCTGCAAAACTGGCGAAAAGTTTCAACGAGTTTTCAATCGCGATATCAAAACATTCTTCATTTAAACTCGGCGCAATCGAATTATGCTCGAGAAGCACATTTTTCATCCATTATCGCGTTTTTGCAAAATGCTATACTTCCTCCCAACAAGGCTAATTATAACAAGCATACCATTACTCATTTATTCATTCCCTTTCCCAACCCAGAAACACAAACAACCGACAGAATTATTCAAACATAACCAGCGCATTCCGCTCGCCAATTTTCCCTCGCTTTGGCGTTCGACGACCGAAATATTCAAATCGACTGAAATTTGAATACAGCGCGGAAATTGGACCGGCGATATCCCGCAAAACGAACGACATGGTACATTCTTCGAGAGCGCGTTCACTTTCACCCGACAATATCCGCGGCGGCTAAAATGCGAATCGATCCAAAATCCAACGACAATCAAGCCACGTGCCCGATCGACTTCTTTTCGACTTAATGGTACTTAAAAGAGAAACTCTGAATCATTCCGTTTATTTAATGTGCGGCGCGGCGAAAAAACAAGACAAGAAGTTTCACAAACAACTTTTTCCCCGGCCGCCGTCTGCCATTAAAAACATTGTTCGCCGCTGCGAAAATAAGTGCCGCAAAAAGTCGCACCGTTTCCGCTGCGAAACCAGATGTAAATACGCAATCGCACGTGGACGACAGCGATCGAGAAATCGTGATTTCGTGAGGTCTCACTCATCGCTTGCTTCATTGAGAAAATTGATTATTGCATTTCGGGAGATTGGGATTTTAAGTTGTTTTTTATTGGGAAATGTTTTTGAATAGCGCATTTTTTTAATGGTAAAGTTCAATTATTTTCAAAACATTTGTATATTTTTTACCATTTGGCTTCTTACTTCCAACTAATCTAACTCCTATTACAAAAAGTTAATTTAAACAAATCACAAAAACAAAACAACAATGCAGTTATTAATAATTCATTTGGACTTTAAACTTCAAAAAAACTTAATCTTTCTCCTTAATGAGTAATATTTAAATTCATTTATGAATTAATCTTGCAAAATAACAACAAATAACATGTTTATAATAAAATTAATAGTTCTAATACTATTTCTAAAATCTGAAACTGAATTGTCCTACTTATTATTTGTGTACTTTTAATCTCTTAATTTTCCTTGAAATGAATAATTACATTTAATTATTATCCAAACGATTCATTCATTTCCTTTAGCAAATGATATTTTAATGTCAATATTTCAAAATGTTCATCTACGTCATACCTTTTGTAAATAAATCACTCCAATTCAATCAGTGAAATCATTGAACCCCCAATTATCCTCTTACATGCGCTTTTGAGGGCACAAAAACGCGCCTCAATGAACATAAATTGCTCGATATCCCGGCGGTAGTGGGCGCCATCTAGAGTGCGTGCGGATTTGCATCGCGTCCATCAGCCGCCCACGGGGCTTCGATAATGAATTCGACGTTCCGCCCTGGATCGGCGCCGTTGTGAAACCGCACCGGAACCGGCGGGGGTGCGCGCCTCGTCACGCGTGTCCGCGCGCGATTTCGTGTGGGCACGCGCGCTCCGCGGCGCCGCTTTCCGCCCGAGTTTCCGTCGGCACCTTAAAGAGTTTCTCTGCTAAAAACAAAATGTAGAGAACCGTTTACAATTTTTAACTTTAATTAATTTTAATCATTATATTCTTTTATTTTTTATTAAAATCAATGATTTTTCAGATGATTTGTCTGAAAAAAAAAAACTAATGGTTAAATTAAAAGAAATATTAAGTAATATAAAAAATAATGAAAATGTTTTTAAAAATAATAAAATCTAATTTCATCTCGGTGTAACTAACTGGTTAGGGTAGAAAAAGGGCGAACTTTAAGGTTTATTGTCAGATATGAGAATAAAACGTATCCCTTGAATTCCCTATGAGAGGAACTCCTTAAGCACACCCACCACTAGGCTTCGCCATACCGCGGCTTATTTCGTGCGTTACGTGACACCATTTTTCACCCGCCTGCGCGGCTTCCTCTCTTTTGCTCATTAACTAAATTAATTTCCGGTCATTAAGAGTGACGAATTGGACTGAAATTGATGAGTCTCTTCCGCCATGTTTTTCGCATACCTGAAATGGGGTAACTATCAAATGGATGGAATTGTTTATAATGTTGTTTGGGGCGGAAAAGGGTAGACGTTGCTAATATTTTGGCACTTTTCACCTCAAATTTCAAAGAAAGATATTTATTCAATATTTGTCTACAGTTAGCAATACATTTCAAAATATATTTCATTTGTGTTTTGGAAACATTTTACAAAATATATGTTTTGAAATTTTGCATTACTTTTCAAAAATAGTCATATCGGTGATATTTGGCGAGTTCGTGCTCTTCTTTTGGCCGATATGAGCCAATTGGAGATACATTGACTCGTGCGTACTTGGAGTTAATCTTGGCCAGCCGCGCGTTCTTAATTAAATTAACGTTGCGCTTATTAATGACGTCGGGCTGACAAACAAACAAATAGCGCTCATAATCGGTAAACGACGGTAGACGACTGCGCAAACAAGTGCAAAATAGTGGGGCGAGGCATCTGCGAGAAAAACAAGTGTTCGAATTCCAATGTCGTTTTTAGTTGGGCTTTTTCTGTTTGAGTTAGATTTATTTGCTTGTATTTTGTCTCAACCAAAACACCTTGGAATACAAGCTTTTCTACATTTTTTTTTCTAAGTAAAAAACATGTATATTTTCTAAGTCAAGGGGGTATTTTCATTTCCTTTTTGTTACATATGAACAAATATATAACATTCTTTATATAGAAAGTTTTTTAACAATATTTGCAGCAAAATATTGTTAAAGAAATTAGCTGTTATACCTTACAATACTGTCGTTATTACACCGCAAAGACGATCTAAAAATTCCCAATATTGAGGCTAACCTGCGCGTCGTTTACTGGGTCAGCCGATACCTTATGACACGTCGAATTTTCGGCCGTTATATAAGCCGTCGTCTAGCGCCGAAGCAGGCGATCGATTATCGTGCTCGCCGATTTGTCAAGTGCCTTTTCAGCGCGCCGCCCGAGGCCAAACAAACTCGCAAAAATGGCAAAATGTATCGACTATGAACGAAACGCAAACAATGTTTATTTCCCGAAAAAAGGCTTGACGTCCTCAAAATTCCAATTTCAAATTATCACAGTTTTCAAAATTAAATTGTAATGATGAAACTGCATTTTATATAATTAGTACTCGGTTTCCTCTTGGACAAATTGCTTGGAAATTTGGCAAATCAAGTGATATCATTGTACGAACCCAAGTTTGAAACATTAAATTCTGTCCTTCAATCAGGTAAATTTTATATGTTTACCGTATGGGGTATAATCAAGAAACTTAACCATATGCAGTCATTCTCAGCTTTTTCTCAACTTTCATAAACCCTGAAAATCCCTCAAAATTAAGACCTTTTCAGTTTTTTCTTAAATTTTCACGAGATTTTTAATAGATCTTCAAAAACCATTCGCTCTAGAAATTATATTTCGATCAAAATTACTCTTCCGACAATCGATTTCAACGAGGAATTTAATAGAAATTCCCCTTTCCGTACACGTCACCAAAAAACCTCGGCTGTCCTTTCGCTCGCGCAAAGTAAACACGCGCGTAAACAGGCGAGCAAAACAAAACTCGTCGCGCGTCGCTTTCACCGCGCGGACCACACGGCCTTTAGGCTTTTTAAACATTGATAATTTATCGATACTTACTGATAGTTCTTACTGTCAAAACATATCGACAGTTATCGATAATTTTTGCCATCAAAACCAACCGATAATTATCGATACCTTTTACCATCAAAACCTATCGATAATTATCAACACTTTACATCAATAATTATCGATAATCACCCATCGATAATTATCGTTAGTTTATACTATCGAAACCCATCGATTTATCGATATATCCACTTTTCAAGTTTTTGCTATTCAAGGACATACTTAAAACAGTCCTCTAAATCAACAGTTTTTTAAAATGCATCTATACTTTCCACGATAGTATCGAAAACTATCGCCACTCAAACCATCGAAGCTTAAGAAGTCCTCCGTTGAGTGTTCGGCGCCGCAACCCAATCCGCACACTCAGCTCGCATTTTGACTCATCTATTGCTCCACGCTCCTTATTTATGCCGCGTCGCGCGCGTTCAGCCGCGTGACTCAGGCCTTGCTCATGTCCCACTTTTATTATTACGCGGCGCGTCGTCGGTGTCGCGCGTCGTCCCACGCCCACGGCGCCCCCTTTAACGCATTCTTTCGCCGCGCGTAAACCGTAAACACGCGGCTATTAATAACGCGGTTTTGTTTGTGTTATGTCACGCGCGGCGCCCGTTTTAGACGCCGAGACGAAACAGCGCCGCCGACGTGGGCGAAAACGCCCGAACGGTTATTAATATTGATGAAAAAGTGCAACGAGCGATTGTTCGGCTCGAAAACCGAACCCGGAAACGCGCCGAACCCGGAAAAGAGGCAGGCTGCGATGGTTGCAAAAATGACGACAGCGCCATCTAGATTGGAAGATCTAGGCTTGGAAACTGATTGTTGGAAATTGATTTGCTTTATTATCGCTTTCTACTTTATTGTTTGACTAATTGTTTATTAGAACGAAAACGTAATCAATCTGAGCAAAATAATATCGGGCAGTTGTGATGAAATCGGTTTTGTTACTCATTGTTCTAGATTAGTCATTACTCAAAAGTGCAATGACTAACTTTGCTGAGAAAGTTGAGGCTTTTAGGAACTGGAGTATTTTTAGATTGAACGGATAGGAGAAATGTTGTTGATATTAAATATAACTTTGGAAACAATTTAAATATAAAATTCACTTTAATAAAAAATGCTTTTCTGACAGCAGTACTCTTGTGACGCATAAAATACTGCAAAGAAGTCTCATTAATGATCAATTTTTGCCATTTTCTCGGGGCATCCTATCAAGGCTGTTTATGTTCCATAATTACATTAAATCGGCTAAGTGGACCCGCGAAGCGCTATTCAGGTCATTTTATTAACTTGTTAACCTATCTATTATCGATATCTTCTTTACTGCACCATAAAACTGCAACTCATTATTTATAATGAAGCGAAGTAGCTTCACTTCGCGGTCAATATCCACTCTAATTATTAACCAATTATGCAAATTTAGCGCGGAAATACGTTTTCGGAGTATCTGACAAAATTGACTTGGCTTGGCTCGGTATACACACACATCCGGTGTCGTCGGGAAACGCGCCTTGTTTGCGAGGAAGTGCCCGTGAAGCGCTTTTTTAAATAATGCCCCCGAGCTGATTAATTAAGCGAAATTTCGCGACATCTTCGTTCATGAATGAAGAATTACGGAAAACGGGGGACGATTATTTTGCACTTTCATCGTGTTCTAATTAATGGCCGGAATAAATTAAAAACGCGTAATTCGCAAGAGATAATTAGCGCGTTTTCGAAGCGTATTGTTTGTTTTGGACTTGACGTTTCGTAACGCGGTTTCCCGTTTCTTAATGAATTTTAAACGGCCTCTTCCTCAATTGCCCAATTGATTAATTCATTAACGTCATACCTTGGCTTTTTTACCGGATTGCAAATGCAGTTTCCAAATTGTCGTAACTCCCAATCGACACACGTGTTCCTCTCCATTAACGGCACACAATGTTTTCCTCAATGCAAAAGCGACGATAACCGTCGTAAAAAGCTTTGAGCAAACTACACCGACGATAAGTGCGACGATAACGACAGTGACATTTTCTTTTCGGAAAGCGCACTTTTATAGTTAACTTTCATGCTTTGGCAGATAAGTCTATTTTTAAACTAAATTGCACAGTGTGACCAACTGGTGTCGCTAATTCGTGCAAACTCGAACTATTCCTCAGCTGAACCGAATGGAGAGAGTAGATGTACTCCTTAAAAAAATATTCTTTATAGCTTAGATCACATACAAAACAGAAAAGTATAGATATACTAACCATGTAATTGATATAATTTTCATGCTAAATGTCTCGAATTTCAAAAAGTAAATGTTGAACAAAAACTGTGTACTTAGCAATACGAAAAGATTCATAACAAAATTGCCTAATAAATTATTATTCAAATAATAAACCAATAATTTCCTCGCCCCCTAAATGTACGGCCCTACGTCAGAACTACCTCAGCTGGTTTTTCCTCTCAACCACAATGTCTGTTTATTTATAACTTAATTTAATTTACTTGCACATTACTCTAATTCATCATAAGCGCTATAACCGCCCTCTATCCCGATGTCCACATTTATGTTTCGTTTGAAGTGCCCCACAATGTATCATCAGACCCCATTAAACACACTCCATTTCTCCTTACAAGCATTACTGTCTTTCCAACCTATTCCATCTTCCGCCTCCTCTCCCTCCCCCAAACCCCTCACCCATCAAAAACCCCCAAAACAACCCAAAACTAACTTCACCCCTTCTTTCTTCCCCCAGGTCTACCTCGCTAAGGACATCCACAGTAAACGCGAGTACGCCATCAAGGTCTGCGAGAAGAAGCACATAATCCGCGAGAAGAAGGCCGAGTACGTGAAACGGGAGAAAGAGGTCCTGAACATGCTCGCCAGTGCCAAGCACTCCTTCGTCCGCCTCTTCTGCACCTTCCAGGACACCGAGCGGCTCTACTTCGTGCTCTCCTACGCCAAGAACGGCGAGCTCCTGCCCTACATCAACAAAGTCGGCTCCTTCGACATCGAGTGCACCAAGTTCTACTCCGCCGAGATCCTCCGGGGCCTCGAGTACCTGCACGGCCTCGGCATCATCCACCGGGACCTCAAGCCCGAGAACATCCTGCTCGACGAGCGCATGCACATCCTCATCACCGACTTCGGCAGCGCCAAGATCCTGAAGGACGACCCGCTCGAGCCGCCGGCCGCCGACGACCGTGGCGCCGCCGCCGAGGAGGACGAGGCCCGCCGGCAGCGCCCCCAGGCGGACAACGACGACGACGACGACGAGCAGGACTCGGACGAGGAGATCCGCCGACAGGCCAAGAACCGCGCGAGGCGCACCTCCTTCGTCGGCACCGCGCAGTACGTCTCGCCCGAGGTGCTGACTAACCGGACCAGCAGCCGGGCGTCGGACCTGTGGGCCCTCGGGTGCATCGTGTACCAGATGGTCTCGGGGCTGCCGCCGTTCCGCGCGCGTAGCGAATACGTCATTTTCCAAAAGATACTGAACATGAACTACGAGGTGCCGGACGGCTTCTGCGAGCTGGCGAGGTCGCTGGTGGCGCAGCTGCTGGCGCTGGACCCGACGCGCAGACTGGGCGCCCTGGACGAGCACGGCGCTGGGTACCCGTCGATCCGGGCGCACCCGTTCTTCGAGGGAGTGGACTTCGAGACGCTGCACGAGCAGACGCCGCCGCCGATTTATCCTTATCTGCCGGGCAACTCGGAGCACGTGGCGATGAGGTCGCAGTATAGGGTACCGATCGATCTGGAGCCGGGGCTGGACGACAAGCAGATCACGAGGCTGCTGGGCCTGGGGCTGCGGGAGGCCGAGGAGAAGACGGCG
>JABFPB010001440.1:0-25308 GCA_022817645.1 Ceratoteleas bidentatus | reverse complement strand
CGCCCCCCCCCCCCGGCCGCCCCGCCGCCCGCGCGGGCCCCGGCCGGCGCGCGCCCGCGGCGCGGGGGGGGGCCGCTGGGGGGGGGGGGCGCGGGGGCGGGGGGGCGGGGGGGGGCGGTGACCTTGCAGTCGGACAGCTGGAGGAGGTCTTCCAGGTCGTCGGGGGTCTCGAGCTTGACGGGCTCGAGGTCGGTGGCGGGCTGGGTGCTGTGGTTGCTTTTCTTGTGGATGTTGAGGAAGTAGGCGGAGCGGAAGAGCTTGGAGCAGATGTCGCAGCGCCATATGGAAATCTTTTTGTGCTTGGACCTGGTCCACTTTGAGCCGCGGGTTTTGCGTCTGCGGGGAGGGGCCGGGTCCGAGTCGAAGAGTGAGGACACGCTGACGAAGGCTGGCGAGGCGCTGCGGGGGGGACTGCTGTAGGTGAGCGCTGAGAGGTCCTTGACAAAAATCCGCCTGGAACAGAGAGAAGAGGAGTCAGTGGGGGCTCTGCATGGGGGGAGACACGGGTTGGGACTGAGAGGTGTTGCTGAATAAGCATACGGGTGTCTGATTAGCTCAGGGCCCGGATAGCAAGCGTGTGTGGAGTTTATGGAAAATTTGAGTAGAGATGAGTCAGCATTAGGGTGCAAAATTTAAATGAACTACACTGAGAAAAAAGGGATTCCATAAATTACTGTTGAAACAGTAATGTAAACTTATCAAAGTACTGAGGGATTTTATTGTAAACAGTAAAATGAATTGGATAGACCAACAAAATTTACTGACTAAGCAGTACAAATTACTGTTTTACTCCTCTGATACTTGATATCTTTTTGTTACAGAACTGTAATTTTTTAGATGATTTTTCTCAGTGCATTTTTACAAAGAATTATTTTAAACAATTGTTGAAAATGCACTCATTTTTGTAAATTTATGTAAATTTTGCAAGTCGATGCGGACTCGTCTATACGTAAGTTTTATGTAAGTCATATACATGGTGTTTAGATAAAATTTACATAAAACTTATGTAAATTTTATAAATGGTTATCAGGGTGTTGTTTGTCTGGAAGAATGCTATTCAATCTATACCGGTTCAATCATAGTAATATGATTGTTACAACGAACTGATTCAAGGGACTCAAAGTTGATTTCTCTGAAGGATTTCTGCTTTTGCCACGAGCTAATTTGTTTCGTGAAGATGAGGGAAATTTGTTACGAATTGGAATTGCGAGAAGTTGTATGGATACCAAGACCTAGTGGCAGTTGTTGAAGTAAACACAGTTCTGAGTTGTCTACTTCAAAATGTCAAAGACAGATTAATTTCGCGCGAGAAAATATAAGTTGGATTTGTTAGTGAACGGGTAACTACGTACCAACATAACGGTGTAAAATGTTAGTTTGCAGATAACGTATAAATATATATATATATTTGAAGTCATTGTACAGAAATGTAATGCGCTGGCATTAAAATACCTGAATTCCATAACGATGTTTAGTTTCTCACAAATGCACTATTTAATTAAATTAAACTCTTAAATTAATCCCGATTAAATTGTCTGAAAACCCAATCTTAAAATCACACCCACTGCTGGACAACTAAATTATATAATCCTTCAATACATTACATAATTTATTACAATCTCGTGTATTTTACAGAATAGAAAACCACTGTAGAACTCGCTCTTATCATAGATTCTTTGCAGTACAGAAAACAACTATACAGTAAAATCTGACTGATACAGCCTCCATTTACAAAATGTACCACTAACTAAAAACTCTTAACTTAACTCTTAACCTTAACTAAAACATCAACGCGTATTTGTACACGATCTCTTCCTCCTCCACCAATCCTCTCAATCCTTCTTCATAAAGTCGTTCAAAATATGGTCAATGTGCACCACCGGCAGGGGCGGATGCACCCCCGGATGCGACTTCCTATGGCAGATCAGTCCCGGTTTCTGCGTGAACGATTTATTGCAAATGTCGCAGACGTACGGTCGCTGCCCCGTATGAATCAGCAAATGCTGTCTGTACGCCGTGCGTCTCGCGAACGCTTTCCCGCATATGTGGCAGTCATACGGCCGATCCCCCGTATGCGTCATCATATGCTGCTTCAGCCTGTGGTTCTCCTGGAACGGCTTCCCGCATTCCTCGCACACAAATCTCTCCCTTCTCTCGTGCTGCAGCAGGATATGCTGGTCCAGGTTCTCCTGCGTGACCATCCGCCTCTTGCAGATGTCGCACTCGTACTTCGGCTTGAAATGCGCCCACTTCTGGTGCACATAAAGCGAGTTGCTGTTCGAGCAGGTCTTCCCACAGACATCGCATACAATCGGCGACTCCTTGTGCTTGAACCGCACGTGCAGCCGCATGTCCCCCTTGACCTTGAACTTCTTGCCGCAGAACTCGCACTCGTACTTGTACTCTGACGCGTGTTTGCGCTCCAGATGCTCCTTCAGACGCCGCTTGTTGGGGCACTTGAACTCGCAGATGTCGCAGCTCAGCTCGACCGGCGCCTCGACAGTCTTCTCCTGAGCTTTGCGCCTGGCGTGCTTACGACTTATGTGCGACTGCAGGGTGGACTTGTTGCCGGTCTCGTACGAGCAGAACACGCAGCTGTATTTGGGTTTGGCTGAGTTCTCGAGTTTGAGCTGGTGGGTGCGTTCGTGTTGCTGGAGCATCTCGCGCAGGGGGAAGCAGAGGTTGCAGGTGGGGCAGATGTAGATCTCGCTCTCTGTGGAGGCGTTGGTTTCGGACTCGGAGACGACGACGTTGGACTCGCTCTTGACGCGGATGACGTAGTACTCGTCGAGGGCCTCGATGATGTGCCCTTCGGTGTCGTCGTCGTTGACTTCCTCCTCGAGAACTTCCTCGAGGACTTGGACACCTTCGAGGGTGGATTTGTCATCTGGGGTCATTTCGTGGTCGTCATCCTTTTCGGTTTCGTATTCTGGGGAGAAGACGATGGTTTTGTGGGGACTGGGTTGGTTGGGTGCAATGGTGGGTTTCTCGTCGGCGTCGGAAGGGGGAGGAGACTGAGCTGGGTCTGCGGCGAGGAAGGCGTAATAGAGGCTTCCATCGAAGTCGACGACTTGCCAGGGTTGCATGGCGATGGTCTCGCCATCGTATGTGAAGTGGCCTTCTTTCTGTGGCAATCTGCAAATGAAGAGCAGAGTGGTTAGTGTGAGGCAATTGGGTTGGGATTGATTGGTGGTAGGTGGAGGAATACTTTCAGTTATCCATCCAATGGGTGTTTCGATGACTTGTTATAATTATTGACACTGGGATGGTGGATGGTAATGGTGGTTGGAGATGTGATATGTCCGTGGTGTTTGCGCGAAAGTAAATGACGATAAGCAGTCGATGTCGGTAGTTTGTATCCATGTTTTATTGTACAAAAACAAAGTTTACAACATATTCGGTTGGAAGTTGTAGTAATGTACAAGTAGATTTTATAAACACGATGTATTTAGAAGACAATATAAGACGACTTGTGCTGTCACTCTTTCGGTTGAGGTAACAAACGAGAAACAGTTACCCAGTTCAAAAACTCCACTAGTCGTTGCAAATAGAAAACCATCAACTATTCGAAATCTTAAAAAAAGTTAGTTATGGGCATTAATCATCCTCTACGAAGTGTGACATGTCGAAAATCGCGTACATACACAAGTGCTAATGGTCTTTTTCAACCGGGTAGTGTCACAGAAGTTTGACCAATGACGAGGAAGTATTTAGGTTTTTAATGAACCTATTCATACCATCGCAATACAATTAGTTCAACAAAAAATCAATAAATATAACTGGGCGCACATTCCTTAGTTTCATCCCTGTTTGGCTTCAACTCATTCACAACCCTAAACTTAATTTAGATACTCTTTTTGATTTCACACAAACGTGTCCTCTTAAAAAAGACTGCCAATGAATTCAAATGATCCCTCAATCTCTTCAAACTGAACTCTCATTCATCAACTTAACCCCATCATCAAAATCTCAACTTAAACCGCAAACACCCTTCCCAAGACCTTCCTAACTCGGCATAACGTCGTTTAAAATATGGTCGATCAACACCCTCGGCAGCGGTGGGTGTGTCCCCGGGTGGGACTTCCTATGACTAATCAGTCCCGGCTTCTGCGTGAAGGCCTTCCCACAAATATCGCAGACATACGGCCGAACCCCCGAGTGTATCAGCAAGTGCTGCTTCAGTGCCGTCCTCCTCGCAAAAGTCTTCCCGCAGACCTGGCACCCGTAAGGCCTATCCCCCGTATGAATCCTCATATGAATCTTCAGCCTGCTGTTCCTCGAGAACGTCTTGCCGCACTCCTCGCAAACCGCGTTCTCCCTCTGCTCGTGCTGCCTCAGCATATGCTCATCAAGATTCTCCTGGCTCACCATCCGCCTCTTGCAGATCTGGCACTCGTACTTCGCCTTGTAATGCGCGAACTTCTGATGCACATACAACGAGTTACTATTCAAACAGGTCTTCCCGCAGACGTCGCAAATCACCGGCTGCTCCCTGTGCGTGAACCTCACGTGGTTCGTCAGGTCGCCCCTGACCTTGAACTTCTTGCCGCAGAACTCGCACGAGAACTTGAACTCCTGCGAGTGTTTGCGCGCCACGTGGATCTTGAGCTCGTACTTGTTCTTGTTGGTGTACTCGCACTGGCCGCAGCGGAACACCTCGGCCTCCTCGCCGTTCTTCTTGAGGGTCCGGTGCTTGCGCTTCATGTGCGAGTACAGCGAGCTGCGCTTGTTCGTCTTGAAGCCGCACTCCTGGCACGCGTGCACCACGCCATCTGCACTCTGCATGTGCTGCCGCCTGCGGTGCGAGTAGAGCGTGTTCTTCTTGGTGCACTTGAAGTCGCAGAGCACGCAGGCGTAGAGGTCCTCGTCCGCGGACTTTTGCACGCGGTGCTTTTTCGCGATGTGCGCGGTGAGGGAGCTCTTGCGCTGGCAGACGAACTCGCACATGTAGCAGGAGAGGGCGCCGACGTCGCCGTGCTTGTGGGTCCGGTGGGCCTCGAGGAGGACGCGCAGGGTGGTCTGGTAGTCGCAGTCTTCGCAGCGGAAGTCCTGGATCTCGGGGCCGGCGGGGCTGGCGGGGTTTTCGGAGAGGAGGCGCTTGCGCGGCGGCCGCTTGGGGGCGCTGCGGGCGGGGCGGTGGGTCGCCTTGTGCCGCTTCAGCATGGTTTCGAGGGGGAACTGGAGGGTGCACTTGTCGCAGGTGAAGAACTTGGCGGCGTCGGGGGAGTCGCTGCTGGGCCTTGAACAGAGAAAAGACGAGGTTAGTGGGGAGGTGCAGACAAGGGCGGTTTAAGATGGCAATCTGCGTGGCGAGTAAGGACGTATGAAAAAAAGTGAAAATAAAGATAAAGTTTGAAAAATATGTATGGAGAAATACAAGGTGATTCATTTTATTTGCCAAATTTCAACGATTTTTACCTAGTTCTCGGGAAATTGAGTTAAATGAGAAGAGCACTGCATTATGATAAGCTTAATTTATAGGTAATTCAAATAGGATTTTCAGGTAAAAATTATTTAAGTAATAGTTTTAGTTAGAACATCGGAAAAATGAGAAGAATTTACCGTGTAGAATTGTAGATATACGCTTGGTAAATAATTAATAAATGTTAAAGAATTTTATAAAAATGTGTGTATGGCACAAAATAAACCAAAGTAAAGAAATCTGACATAACCGCTTCAAAACGCATTTAGTTTTGTCTGTATTCTTTTCAAACCCTTTATCTGCGTCGCAAGAACATTTCCAATTTTTACAAGAAGAGTTTTCAACTTGGCAGTTTTTATCATTGGGACAGTCTCCTCCCAGTCCAACTGAAAATACCAACAATTTGTATGTTGAATCTTGTTTTCGTTATTTAATGCTTTTTTATTATAAGAGAACGCATTTATGTTAGATTTCGCAGTTTAAGTTTCAATAAATTATTATATTTTGAAGTTTATAAAGAAAAAACACATTTTAACAAATCTTTTGATTTCATTTCTTCATACTTATTAACATTAAACAAATATTTGAAGGGTACGAAGAAAACTTGTACTAACGAAATCACCAAAAAATACTTTATCATTTCAATGATAGTAAGTTTTTGTTTGGCGCCCTAAATGTCTGGTCCTTCGGGTAAGAACTACCTTAATTAAGAGATCTAGGACGAGGTTTTCCGCGCAGGGGCGGTTTATACTGGCACGATTGAATTGCTGTTGGATGAGTATTCTAGCGACAGTATTCTACAGTCGGCATTCGTATGGGGCTTTCGTATGGGGAAGTGAGCTGTTTAATAAAGTCAAGTAAATGTTTGGGGTGAATGTGGCAGGGGAATGAGAGTGGCTGTCCTGAGGTATTGCAAATGTGTACTTACCTAAAACAAAAAGTAACGGTTTAAGATGATAAGCACGATTTATGATTAAATTAATATATTCGTTCATAACAGTTCATTTTTTTTATTAAGGAAGTATTGTTCGTATCTCAAACAATAGGACAACTGTGTCGTTTAGTATAAAAACTTATGAATACGGTTAACATCGCTGTCATAAAGTAGCAGAAAAACGAAGGTGAGATCTTACAGTAATCACAATTCCGAAATTCTCGTCACTGTGCTACGACACTCACAATCTCCATGTTACATTACAATCACAGACTCCGACTAGATTAAGTTACTACATAGTAAAAACAGAAAAACCTCAATCCTCATCCCCCAAAAAGGTCTCATCAACCCTCATCAGCTGAAAACTACCCCAAATCCTCCTCATTTCCTGCAATTTCCAACCATCGTAGGTTGGAAATCGCCCCTCCTCCAAATCCCCCAATTCTCATTCTACCCACTTTTTTCCAACCCTCTCCCCTCTTCCTCTTCCTCTTCTCCCCTTCCAACCATCTCCTCCGGATGTTTCCTTCTATGTTCCCTCATATTACTCTTCCTCTTAAACCCCCGTCCACACAAGTCACACGCAAACGGCTTCACCGCCGAGTGAGACCTCTCATGGCTCTTGACCATATTCGCCGTCCTGAACCTCTTATCGCACACGCTGCACCCGAACGGTTTCCCGCTTGTGTGCACCATACTGTGCGCGCGCAGGTACTTCTTCAGCGCGAAGTTCTTGCCGCACACTGGGCATTCGAACCGCTGACTGTGCTGCGCCAAATGGGCATTCAGGTTGCCCTCGGTCATCAGCTTCTTGTGGCACACGTGGCACGAGTACTCGTACGAGTTGAGGTGCGCCACTCGACGGTGCTTGTAGAGGGCGTGGTCGCTCGCGTAAAACCGCCCGCAGATGTCGCACATGGTTTGCGCGGTGGCGTGCGTGCCCAGGTGGAACTTGAGGTCCCACTCGAGCTTGAACATCTTGCCGCAGTGCTCGCAGGAGAATTTGTACTCGCTGGTGTGCCGACGCACGTAGTGCGTTTTCAGGTTGTTCTTGGTGCGCGCGCGGAACGGGCACTTCGCGCACGCGTGGTAGCAGTCGGTGGTTTGGTGCGCCACCTGGTGGAGCTTGAGGTCGCACTTGTACTTGAAGCTCTTGGAGCAGTTGGGGAAGGTGCACTTGTGGGGCCGACGGTGGCTGTGCTTGCTGTTGAGGTGGCGGAGGATCTTGCTTTTGTGGACGAAGGTGCGACTGCAGAGGTCGCAGCTGAGGCGCCCGGTGCTGAGAACGGTGAAAAGGGAAGACCTAAAACAGGAAAGAGACGTTAGTGGGAGTGCTAAGGGGTGGGTGAGGGGACTGCAAATGAAGAGTGGGTATACGTACTTTTTGTGCGGGTGGACTAAAACGAAAAAGAAGTTTGGTGGGTGGTGAGAAAGGAAATGATCTGCGAAAGATGGAGGCTGTAGGTTGATTGTTTATTGATTACATTTGAAAAAGTCAAGGAAAGACTTTATTGAAATTTTGTTATTAAATGAAAGAGAAAATGTATTTGTTGATTATTCTCTATGTACAGATTTTATTTATTTATTTAACAGGCAATCGCCCAATTTACAATATGTACATAAATCTTATAATGGTCGATTAATAAGAGAAATACAGGACTAAGAAGAAAACAAAACAGCGGCCGTTGAGCCACTTTCCGAAAACTTTATTTACATTTTTAAGAACAGTTAAGCCAGTAAATGTTCACTGATCAAGCATGTGCAGCATTTATAGGATATACATATTTGAATTGTTAACATTTAGTTGCTTAATTGTATTTAAAAATGTAAATGAAAAGCGGCTTAATGGTCGCCATTTTGCTATCTTGCTAGTCCCAGTAGTCATGTATTAAAATTTCTTTCGCATCATGAACAAAACATGTCAAAATCGATGTAACATCCTGGTGAAGATAGTTCACTAATACAGACATTCTCCACAGTGGTGAGAAGAACCGTAAGTTTGTTCTGACAAGAGGGATTTTCCACGATATTTACACGGTAACACAGGACTATCTGTAATTATTAACCAGATTATACAAAAATATAATCGCATTATATTTTCTATGGGAGTAAAGAGAGCTGATATTTAGGATTAGCCAGATCAGGAAATAGTTATGAGTAATTCTTGGCGATGGGAATTGTAGTTTCCCACCGACATAATTAAAACATGTGTTGAATAGATTCTACTTTATTGACATGTAAACATAAAACGTTGTTTAAAATGTCATGCATTTTATGCACTCAGATGTTACCTCAGCATCACGTATAGAATGGTTAAGTGTGATAATCCAGATTAGTAGGATTATCAAGAGAGATCAATTACTACTAGGAATTTTCAGACACTAAAACTGTACAAATAATTTAACTCTTACGAAATAATATTTCAAAAATATAAAAAAAGTCTCTACAACAATTATTTATATCACTGCTCCCACCCTACAACAATTCCCCAAATAAATAAATTCCCTATTATTACAGTCCCCAACAAGAATCCATCACATCCCAAACCATCTCCGCTGAAAACACTTTCCAAATTCCAAACTTCATACCCCCCACCCCTTACTTCCCCCCTTTATTCACAATAATCTTATCCTGCACCCCCTGCAACAAATTCGTGATCTTGATCGGCGGTGGCGGTGGATGCGACCCCGGGTGCTTCTTCCTGTGCAGCATCATCGGCGACCTCTGCGTGAAACTCTGCCCGCACAGGTCGCACACATACGGTCTCTCCCCCACATGCGTCAGCAGGTGTATCTTCTGCGAACTCAGACAACCAAACGTCTTCCCGCAGATGGCGCACAGGTAGGACTTCTCCCCCGAGTGGGTCCTCAGATGCTTCGTCAACCCATACTTGAACTTGAACTCCATGCCACATTGCTCGCACACGTACTTGACCTTGTGCAGCTCCGCGTGGCTGTCCAGGTTCTTCTGGCTCTTGAACCGCTTCTTGCACTCGCTGCACTCGAACGCCTTCACCTTCGTCCTGTGCTTGTAGTGCTTGTGGAAGTAGAGGGAGCTCCTGCTGGCGTACGAGGTGCCGCAGACGTCGCAAACGCAGGATTCCGTGTCGTGGTCTTTGACGTGCGTCGTATAGTCCGACTGGACCTTGAACATTTTGCCGCACTGCTCGCAGCTGAAGTTGTAGTCCTTGGTGTGGCGGCGGATGTAGTGCACCTTGAGGTAGGGTTTGGTTCGGGCCTTGAAGTCGCAGAGGGAGCAGGCGTGCAGTCGCAGCGGGTCGTCGTGGACCTCGGAGTGGCGCGAGAGGTATGCCCCGGTTTTGAAGGTCTTCGAGCAGATGGCGCACTTGTAGGGTCGAGAGTCGCTGTGCTTGAACATGTGGCTGGTGAGCTTGCTTTTGCGGTCGAAGGTGGTGGAGCAGATCTCACAAGTGTGAGTGCATTTGGTGCGCGATTTTGGGTGGTTCTGAATTTTGGTTTGGGTGTGGGTATCTTCCTGGGTTAGGGTTTCAGTTTCGTTGAGATCTCGGTCTTGGTTTTGATCTTGGTCCTGATTTTGGTCCTCGGTCTGGTTTTGATTAGGGTTGGCATCATTGGAAGACTGCTGAAGAATGTTATCTAGAGGTTTTGGAGGAGAAGACGTGAGATCCTTGGATGGTGACTCCAGAACGTCTTTCGAGGGCTGAGATTCTTTCGTCATGTAGGCGCTGAGGAACTTTGGTAAACGGAACAAGTCTTTGCCCAGTTGAACTGTGAAGAAGGGTGTGGCGGAGGCTGCAGGTGTGAGCCTACAATGAAAAATGGAAGAATTGGGTTAATTGAAGACGCGAGTACTGTTATGTAAAATAGTATGGTTGGATGTGCAAGATCTGAATGAGGAATGGTGTTTTTGATATCGATAGTAGATTAATATGGTTTTTTGTAATTGTAGAATTAAACAATTTGTCGACACTGTAGTATCATTCGGTGGTTAGTGAAAGAGAGACTTACTTAAATCATGGATATTGGAATACGTTTTATACAAATTATGATTACGTCGAAGGAATCTGCTGAAGCCTGAAATTTGCAATAAAGTTAGAGATGAGATAAGGGTGGTTGAATGGTATGTTTTGATATACTTACTTTGAAGGGTGATTTAATTTCATAAATGTGTTGTTTGGTGAATAAAATTATAAAAATATGATTGAAAGTACTACAGAAAAAATCATTTTTCTACGAGATGATAATCAACAAATTTAAGATACTGATAAGCATTGAATAATTATCTAATTAAGATGAGGACTGGGTTGTTTTAATATAAACCAGTCAAATCATCTTTTAGCAACCTCGAATTTATTCCACCTTTACCAATTGTTATAAAGATAAATAAAAATTAATCTATTCCTAATTGCGAACTGAGACTAGCAAAATTTTGAGCAATGCATAGTTATCACGAACGAAAGGGATACTTTTCTCACTATATAATATCATTCCTAGACTAACATTCCGAAATCTGAATCGCCACACTTTTGATTCGCATTATCACATAAATTATATTTTACAATATAATTAAAGGACAAGATTCCTCATAAACATTTGCTTCCATAATCACAATTTAACAAAAATTTTCTAATAGCCTAGTAGGATTGCATGCTTTTCTGCTAGTCTCTACCACCTTATTCTTATAAACTACTGTAATTCGGAACTTACTTGGTTCGATCACATTTTAACATTGAGCAAAATAGAAACTAGCAACAAGTGTACAGCGCAGCATTGTTTATAAAATTGTCGATAACGCAGCATTAAACTTTGAAGCAATATATAAACTCGACGTGTCCTTTCAATTAATTCGGAAACAATTGAAACAACGCTTACTTATGCAATTGTCATAAAAATTACCCTGACTCCGAAGAAATATCAATCGTTTCTTAAATAAGTTACCACGCTTACCCCTTGTTTTAATATTACTAAAATATCGTCCACCCTGTTCACCATCATCACCTCACGGATTCCGAGAATTCCGAAAGTTATAATTTCGAATCACAATAAAAATTCAGGAACAATGACGCCATAACATTTTGTTACTGCATAATCACAAACTGACCTTGAATGATCACAAAACGGACTTAGCTATCAGAACAATTATATAGTACCCCTAATTCCAGTATCATTTTGCTATCCCATCACTTCGACGGATATTGATTTTAAAACGCAAATTTTAGATGTATAATCTCAGAATACACATACATATCAGAAGAACTCTCCCTATTAGGATAAATATAATCACATCATATTCCACATCGACCTAAATCACGTTAAATCCTACTCTAATAATGGTTTTGTATATACGTGAAAAGATAAAAAATTCTGAATTTCAAAGTGTAAACATTGAAAAATTAAGGCCGTTTAGAAAATGATTAGAATCTTATAAATACACATTGACAAATTAGTCACTTAAACATTTTATTTTCTTGATATATAATTAATGAATGGAGCAAATAGAGTAATGATTAGAATGCTCTGTTTTCATTGACACCATTAAGTTCTTCATTAATTGACACAAATATTGTAGAATTTGTGAAATAAGTTGTTTTGTTAATACTGTGTTAATATTAAGTTGTAATTAATATTTCTATTGAAAAAATCGAATTTTTTTAATCTTTTCAGTTTCTTTTCAATTTATTACATTCAATAGTTTAGGGACAACCTTTCTCCAATCAAAGCTCGATTGGAGCTTTGATTGGAGAAAAACACCGACTTAGCAAAACTATTATAAGCTCGTAGAAACGCAGCTCCACTTATCCCGTAGCCTTTGTTTCATCCACAGATGTCTCTATAATCATCCTCATATTCTCCCAGCCAATATTATTCGTTTTCATTTTTCGTCTTTCTCATACCTTTGCAGCATTCCGATGACAAAGGTCTTCTTTTGATTCTTAAAATCCTGCATACTTTTAAAGTTGCAAATTTAGTTTTCTCACCTCAACCTGCACTTATAGGCCAACATGTAATGGCTTCGATGCAATATTGATTGCATAGGATTTTGCTTTTTGCAGGATTATAAAAGATATTTGTTCTGGTACTGGTTTGGGTGAAAATCTGCCTATTCTGGATACTGATGAGCGTAGAGATGAATATTAGTGGATGTCTTGTCATCTCCTGGAGAACTGCCTGGCATCCGGGTATTCGGCTTCGCCTGGAATGAAAATTGAATAATTAGAATAGTTTTTGGGGAGGACAAGTCACTTGTCCTCCTGAAAGACAACGACTCCACTTTGACCAAAGTAATTTGGGAGCCCTCAGAGTTCGGATTCTTTAAGGAACAATTTATAAGCTGGAACTGTACGACATAGACTAGTTGAAATCTAGGAATTGCTGGCTTTGTCTCAAAATGTTATCTTTAGTTGGAGTGGGTTTTTTACTTGAATGAATGGCGGGTTTCATAACAAATAAATAAATAAATAAATATGTAAAATTAGATGAAAACACTTTGCCAGAAATATAATAAAACTATATATGATCACATGTTCCAAAAGTGAATCATAACTGAACCAGCAGTCCCTTTTCGGTTTCACGATTATATAAAAAAATATTTAAATGAAATTGTATATATACCTCTGGACGTTGAGTCCTAAAGATATTGATTTAGGACTCTAATAGTCAAATCTTGAATAGCGCAAATGTTTTTAGTACTAATATAAGTAACTCTATTATCCTAATTTCACTATAAATTCTTACGTGAGTTTCGAAATTCAATAATTCGGGTTTATAAATATCACTTATTTGGGATGTGGAGCAGCATTACGAATCTATTTTAAATTAATTTTATCTTTATTAAAAAAAATGATTTATATTTAATTTACATTTATTCTTCTTTTATTTTATTTATATCCATTTTTTATGGAAAACGAAATAAAACGAAATGAAACAAAATGAAATAAAATGAGATAAAGACAAATAAAATATTGAAATATATTTTTTAATGCTGCATTCTTCTTACCCAAGGCGATTCATTTCCTCTCATTCTCTTCCCTTGAATACTTTTTTATCGCTTTTATCACATTTCAAAATACTGTATTAAAAAATCTGTGTAAATATTTATTTCATTTCATTTAATTTTATAATTTACACACAAAAGTTGGTAAAATTGATGATAAAGATAAATTAAATATAATATTCATATAAAATGCATATACATTTTGTAATGAAAAAATTAAAAATCGGATAAAAATGGATAGAAATAAAAAGAAAGAAAAATAAATATATAATAAATAAACATAACTTTTGTTAAATAAAGATAAATTTAAAATAAATTCATAACGCGGCTCCTGTAACCAGTCTCATAAAAAATCAGTCAAAATCTTATCAACTGCCAAAGCGTGATCCAATGTCAACAATCTTCAAGTCGAAAGCAGTCTCCACTCCTCCAATCTTCAGGGTATCCTCCGACGAAAATGTATCCTACTTATCAATTTTCACCACAACAATAAAAAGCCTCCATTTAATCAATATCATATCCCAATAAAAACCGAATCCAAGAGCCCCAATCCGCCATCCCCGGGTCATCAATCTTCAAAGACGACGCGTCGATGGCGCTTGTGTCACAGCAGTTCGTCAGTCTTGTCCTCTCTCTTCGAGTTGACCACGCTGAGGTACGACCTCGCCAGTTCCGCGATCTGCGGCTGCTCCGTCACCAGCTTCGGCAGCGGCCCCGGGTGGTTCCTCCTGTGCCGGATCAGGCTCGACCTCTGGGTGAAGTTCTCCCGGCAGATGTCGCACTTGTACGGGCGGATGCCCGCGTGCGTGAGCACGTGCTGGTAGAAGTTGCTCACGTTCGCGAACACCTTGCCGCAGATGGCGCACTCGTTGCGCGGCTGCTGGTGGCGCCGCCTGTGGCCGCTGAGCTCGCGCGGGCCCCGGCATTCCTGGCCGCACTCCTCGCACCGGAACGACTTGCGGTGCAGCAGCAGGTGGTTCTCCAGCCGGGTCTTGCTGTGGAACTTCCTCGCGCAGAGGGTGCACGGGAACGCGTAAACAGTGTCCTTGGTGCGCTTCTCGTGGCGCCACTCGTGGCTCTTGATGTCCTTAACTTCGCGGCCGCAGAACCGGCACATCCGCGGCTCGCTCTCGTGCACGCGCTTCAGGTGCACGATCAGGTCGAACTTCTGCTTGTAGCCGCGGCCGCAGTGGTCGCAGGCGAACCGCGACTGCGCCTGGCTGTGCGCGCGCACCTCGTGCCGCTTCAGGTTCTGCGGGCTCTTGTACTTGCGCTGGCAGGTGGCGCAGCTGAAGTAGCGGTCGGCCTCGTGGGTCGCCAGGTGGCGCTCGAGGCCGCGCCGGGTCACGCAGCAACGGCCACAGAGGTCGCAGCGGTAGCGCCGCTCGTGCACGCTGCGCACGTGCTGCTCCATCTGCCGGACGGACTCGAAGCGCGCGTCGCAGAGGGGACAGGTCTCGCGGATGAGCAGCAGCTCGGCGTCGGACGAGCTGGCGTCTTCGGGGGTGAGGGGCGCGGAGTCCTGGGTCTTCGGTGGAGAAGAGATGTCTGGGGCTCTGCAACAAGAAGGTCGCGGTGAGATTGGACATTCCTTGCGGCGGTCCGTGAGTGTCAGTTGGGAGAGTGCGAGATGGGATCCCCTCGATGTAGGATGGGTGAAGGTGGGTCCTCGAGTGGTCTCCAGGAGTGAGAGGAGGAGACATCCTGGGTTTTCGAGCGGCTCTTGAGCTTCTCCGTCTTGTTAGCTTCGGTGGCGGATCGCAGGAAGGACGATGAGTGGTGATGGTGTTATGGTGAGAACGAAGACTGGCGTAGGGGATACTGTGGGGTATCGACTAAAAAGTGGTTGTTGTTTATAAGACGTTTTATTGAAAAAATTATATTTCGGCGATGGAACAAATTGGGTTTTGGTGAACCAAATCGATGCTTGGCGAGCGCCACATGTGGCGAAGTAGAGAAGGGGCGATGTTTGGCTTCCATTGGTATGAGCATTGCCCTCAATTTTTTGTAATGCATCTTGTTCAATAAATTGATACTAATCTTATTTCCAGTAATGTATTAGTTTTTTAGCTATATTATAAAATAACGTGATACTGAACTTGTAATGTTGCTTAAAGATACCAATGGAAGGATAAAGATTTAGTTCTTGAAAAAATTGAAACGATGTGCGTTCTCAAGGAAAATTCAGAGTTTGATCGCTAAACGAAAGCTTCTTAGATATTTTGGCTTGCAGGATCTGAGTAACAATTAAAAAATTGTTTCTAAATCCTGAGAAAAATGCATGTCGAATGTTACATTGACGGTTTGGGTTTCGTTGAAGTTAATCGTTTGAGACATTTAAGTTTTGCAGATCTTGATAAACCACTCAGATACATGCGGATGAAAATATAATCACTTTTTCAGTTGCTTAAAACTGTAGCGAATCTCCTTATAACTTATGACAATTGGTAAGATATTGCGTAGTTGGCTGACATTTGTAGAGTATCAGGAAACCTTTCTTAACATTTGATACAAATGACCAAAGGGTATTGCTCTGTGGTAGCTATTTGTAATAAGAATAAACGCAAGGGTAACGCAGAACTTATTATACAGCAGGTAAAACTTATAGTAATTGAATCGTTATCACATTCCTTCAGTTGCATATTTTACAGGGATAAGTCGTGGCTTAGTGACACGAATATACAGCTATTTCAAACAGATTCTCCTTTTTCGTATTCAAGAACATATTGGAAGAATTAAGATTCTTAAATATTCTAGTCATATTGTGTTGAGCAAATTTTGGGTGAAATATTTTCATTTATGGGAATATTGGTCTTCTGAATGATTCACAAATACAACTAGCATTCCTAAGAATCGATGTGTACAACTGTCGAAAGAGCCATTAGATTGATATAATTCAGTGATTCAGGATAAATTGAAGCACATCTTTAAAAATGCAAAATACTGTTTCGGATTCTTCATTTACTCAGCATGGCATTTTAAATAAAATTTATCAGTGACTTTTGTAAAATAAATGCTTACTTAATGTTTATTGAGTCTTGGAAAACATGGCATAAGAAGTTTTACAAAAGATTCGAAAGGGCGTTTATAATAAGGGTCTTAAAAAAATAAATGACGATCCGTTTTATCGAAAGGTCGGATTTAAATCAAAAAATTAATTTGCAAAGTTTTTCATCACTATACCAAGACGATACTTTTATGCGAGTCAAATTAAAATGTAAACTGTTAAATCAGTTTCAGTTCAAATGGAATTTTAACGAACGTTTGATAAATAATAATCTATCTTACGGTTGATAGATTCGTAACACTCATTCAACTTTGATTCGCATAAATACATGGTACAATTACACGTGAACACTGTAATTCTTGGTATATAAACATATGAATATATACAATTTATCAAACACTAATCATGTACTAACAATCGTCAATTGAAAATAATACATTAATTTCACACAAAAATAATTTATCGAAACAAAAACTTTAACAAAAATATCAAAAATATATTCCAAACAGCTAATTTATTGTTAACGAAACTTTAATTCCCAATTCTTCAAAGAATCACTTGACTTGTGTTTCATAAATTGTACACAATCGTCTTGCAGCAAGACACCTCAATGTTGGCATCCACGACACAAAAGCAATTACTCGTTTATTTACCAAAAAAAAAAAAAAAAAAAAACCGGCATTCATCATAAAATTCGTCCAGACCCTAAAATCCAAAACTCATATTTCTTCTATCACATTACAGTGGGTCTCGAACAATTTGAAGTTGAATGCTTCCAGTAAATTTTTTCCGGTAAACTAACTCATAACGCCTTCAAAGGAAAATTACAATGCTCGATCTACTTAAAAATCAAGTCAAACTTACTTCGTGAAGATCAGATCTTTCCCCTCTCAACCTTCAGTCGCACCCTAGTGCACTGTAAAAAAAGTGGGAAATTCCACCGGATTTACATGAAATATTACTGAAAGTTACGGCTGTTACGGAAAATTGCGCAATATGCAACGTAAACAGACTACATTTACTATCTTCATGTAAACATCATGGATGTGCATGTTTTAAATTGTAGGTTATTTATGCTCGAATTTTGTTTTCTAGTGAATGAAAAAGATATTCCATATCTCTTTGCGAAATATTCCGCCGCAACTTTCTCGATGCGAAATATTACAATTTTACCAGATTCCGCAATACGGAATTTTCCACTTTTTTACAGTGCACCTTGCACCCCAATGTATCCTCTCAAAGTACATTTGACCTTGACTTCCCCTCGCTCCAGCATTCTATTTCCCCAGTGCCCCAGCTGCCCCCACCCAAAACACCCTCCCCTCCCGCCCTCCCCTCAAACACACGTGGACTTCTGGTGCGCCGTCAAGTTGCCCTGGCACGAGAATCCCCGATGGCAGATCTGACAAACATACGGGCGCTCGCCCGTATGCCCCCTCTTGTGAATCGTGAGCGTCGACCTCTGGCTGAACGCCTTCGGGCACTGGTCGCACTTGTACGGTTTCTCCCCCGTGTGCACGCGCCTGTGCATCCTCAGGTTCTCCGAGTCCGTGAATCCCTTGCCGCAGATGTCGCACACATAGGGCTTCTCGCCCGTGTGGATCCTCCTGTGCTTCTTCAAATGCTCCGAACTACTCAAACTCTTCCCACAAAAGTCACACAGGTAGAGCTTCGTCGGGTTATGGCTCTCCTTGTGCCGGAAGAGCGACCTCTTCGTCGCCAACACCCGCCCGCAGATGTCGCACGCGGTGCTCGTGACTTTGTTAGCCTTGATCTCCGGGTGAAGTCTTCGGCAATGTGCCGAAAGCTGACGGCGCAGGCAGAAGGCGCTGCCGCAGACCTGGCAGTCGAACGGCTTCTCGCCCGAGTGGATGTTGTAGTGCTCCTGGAGGTCGAGGGCCTTCCGAAATCGCTTGTCGCAGTCGGTGCACTTGAAGGGCAGCTCGGCCTTGTCGGTGTGCCGGAGCATGTGTATGCTGAGCGCCGCGAGCACCGTGGTCTCGTAGTCGCACTGCTTGCAGACGTAGCTGGGGAAGAAGTGGGTCTTCTCGTGGCGCGTGAGGTCGCGGAACAGCCGGAACTTCTTGGGGCAGTGCTTGCAGGTGAGGTCGCCGACCGTGTGCCGCATCAGGTGCTTCTGGTAGTTGCTCTTGTGCCGGAAGACCTTGTCGCAGGTCTGGCAGAGGAACTGCTGGGGCGCCGAGGTCGGCTGGTCGTCAGCGCCATCTGGCTTGCTGTTCGGACTCTTCTTGGCGTGCTTCTTGGCGTGCTTGCGCAGACTCACGGCGGTGCGGAAGACCCGGCCGCACTGCTGGCAGGAGTTCTTGCGCCGCGGGGGAGGACTTTTGGGTTCTTGCTTGGGCTCTTGCTGCTCCTTGTCAAGGTCGGGAGGGGGTTTGGCGTCGCAGTCGGCGGCTTTGGGCTTGACTGGGTCGCGGTCCTTCTTCACGAGGTCGAGTTTCGCCAGCATGGGGTAATAGTCGGCGGAGAAGGCGTCTGGGGGGTACCTGCAATCCAGAAAGGGAATGTGCAGATCAGTGGCGGAGTTCAGAATGACGGACTGGAGTTTGGCTACTTGGTCGGAGAGGGTCTGTCTAGATGTAGCGTCTGTCTGTGTGGATGTAGCAAGTAAGTTAGTGGAATAGTTAAAATGATGTTTGGTCTTCCACAGATTTTGCCAGAATACGGATCTCGATGAGACGAATCGATTGGTATATATGCCTGGACAACTTTTTTTTCACCCTTTCAAGTCGGATATTGGACTTTGTAATTTTTTATTTAGTTTTTCTGTTTCATTTCAAAATTTTATAAAACACTTTTTCAGTTTTCATGTTTTTTAGTTTTTTTGCAAGTTCTTCTCAATTTTCATGCTTTATTTTAGTTCAGTTGTGTTGGTTTTGTTATGTTTCAGTTGAGTCAGTTTACTAATTGGTCAGTGGTACTAATCCTGGGATTGTGTCGGTTGAGAGTCAAGTTGGAAACTGGTGCGAGCAAGTTTGTGTCTGGTTTGAGAATGACCCGAGAGTTTGTACTGCTATTTGTATTCAGTATTTATGATTAGAGCGAGTGATGTGAAGCGAAAGATTTACTGTCATTTATAACGCCGCGAGGGATTTGAGTGATCGTTTTTATGTGGGGATAATAATGTGAAACGTGGACGTCCTGTTGATAATCGCTTTATTTTGGTGAACAAGCTTTGGAGACAGAGCACCTTATTCAGCCTTAACGTACAAGGTTCTTTGGCATGGCTTTGGTCTAGTGGTACGTTGGTTATAAATGACTGCAAAGTTACGGCCAATGTTCTTTAAGCTTAAGTCGAATGGTCGTTGCTCGTACTGAATGCAAATATCAGCAGAAACATGGTTTGCGGAAGATACCTTAACTAGTCTTTGTCGAATCTAGACAAGATTGCGGTTGTTGAATGAAATATCGATTGTAGCTGAGATGTTGGGCCAGCACAAAATCAAAAATGACGAAAATGTAAATGGAAAATTGTCTAGATTAGACAACTGCACATTAAGCATTGCATACAAAACTAACACGGACAAAGTTGTACAATTCTCATGTGCAATTTGTAACTAGGAACTGCAGGTCAAGATGGAATTATTTTAGAAAATTACTGAATGTCCCATCTTGCTCTACATGTGTGAATTAAATGTGTCACTCTCAAACATGAAGACGCAAACTGGCAATACTTGCGAAACACAGTCGTTCAAGAAAATCGACATGGTCATCCGACACAATTCCTGGTCAAACGTCATCGCAGTGTGATATCTTACGTACATCGTTCCTCAAAACCAAAGGAGAGTGGCGTAGACGGTTGCATGGTTGATTTGCATCTTTCCTGAAGTTGTTTTCCTGAAGAATGGAGCTTTAGATGATTCGATAGTGAGTGTGCTTTGGAGTTATGGTGTCTCTATCAGAAGTTGATTTTGTGAAATCTGTAAATAAAAGTAAAGGGTTCAACTATTAATTTTATTACCGTTCGCTAAGATTTTACAAAAATGTTAAGTGGTAAAATATGTTAATGTTTGTGCGTTTAAAAAATTTAACTTACCTCAGATTTGATGATACGAAATAGTGATTGCCCATCGGTGATTTAACAACACAAGAATAATTAAATGATAACAAAAATTAAAACTGTTTAGAATATTAAAAAATGCGTTTTAACTTACTTTTTTAAGTAATGAAACGTAAAATAATAATAATTAATTTCTTTAGAAACTGCCATTTTTTTTAAGTAGTAAAGATATTAGTATTGGAATTTAATGTTCACCAATGCAAATTAACTGACATAACATAAAATTCCTAGACGAAGGTGGTGTTTTCATGATTAAATTCTGCCCATGTGACAAACAATATTTGTTCTATGCACGCGTAGTAAAATACATAATAAATTTAATGATAATTTTCAAATATGCCAATCTGTTAGCAAACGTTTAACATGTTCGAAAAAATTGATATTACTCATACTAGTAAAAGCTTGTTAAAAATGAATACTCATTATATACTTACCACAGCGTATACTCCGAATCATAATATTTTCAATAAATTCCAAGAAGTTATAAGAATGTATCTGGTATGAAAAAACTATTCAATATTTCTCTCAATATTGTAAATAACAATATTTTATTTCGCTTACAGTACAAATTTAAAAAAATTACATTAAAAACTGTATTCTTATAATCATACAATAATAAACGTTCCTCTAAATTCATCATCGAATTTCAGATAAAAAAAATATTTCCAATACCATCACTTCCTTCCAAACACTTTCCCTTCATCACCAACTGATACCCATTCATGTCGTTCCATAAAAATGCGTAGTATTACACTCACTATGATAATAAATCCATACAATAATAATCAACCATAAATGTGTCTTGAGCATATAAGCACTGCTAACCCAGACAAATTCTTTGAAACGTTAGTCAATGAAAAAACTTCGATTCAACGGTCTAACAACGCATTTTCCAATTATTCAATAAATAAGCAACCCGCGTTACTCTGTTCACACGGTAACGCAAATACGTGACGGGAACACAAATGTGTCAAGCGAGTATGTCAAAAAAAGTGCGACACTAGTGGAACATCCAATACTCTAATTCAATCTTCATAAATTACTCTTACGTCCTATACATGATTGTCGATTGATTTTCACCGGTACTCGAAACTTTTATTCTGCGAAGGTAGATGTTGCGAATTTCGTCAATTTGACATGGAACTTTGTAACAGCTAAAAATATCGAACTCTGATGAATTAATACTTGCCGCAGAAGTTTCACACAAAGTTCACATTTACGGTGTAATAAGAGTCGGTCGATAATTTGCGCGAACGCTCGCTTTGCATACTTTATGTGGACTCGTAGCCATAAACGTGTGCCATTTGTATTAACGCCATGTAAACGTCGTCAAATCCCTACCAGAAAGTAGACGAAAAATTAATGTTACTCGGACAGACTTCTGCTGCTTAATTTTATTTTATTGTTATGTTGAAATAATGGTCATCTGGTTATTCAAATCGTTTGATTAGTTATGCTTATTTGGCACTAATATGTTTTAAACAAAACATATTAGTATTTGAATTGTAAAATTAAATTGATATTAATATAATCGATATTTATTTATCACAAAAGGGAAAAATTCTTCTGAACATAATTTCTTTTGATCAGTTAATTTCATGTACTGTTTTTTTACATCAATTTAATGATGCGAAATAAAAAACTGAGTCATAATTCAAACAATAAATCAATTGCATGTCGCTGCTTTTGCAGATTTATTGAAACAGATTAAGCTAAGATTAATTTCATCTTCATTTTCTGTCAAGTTCTTCTCAGTATATATTTTTTTTTGTCAATGAACCAATGTTTTGTAAAATTTATTGAAACCAATCAAATTTGTCAAACTAACATTAATTTTATCTTCACTTTCTGCCAAGGGTGTGTACGCTTTGTGCGATTTCGCACCTGTTGACTATGGTTATGGTAATGGCAATAAAATATCCCTGGCAATATCATTTGTTACGCAACTGACGCATTGCATAAGTACCATTATATTCTATGCTACAGTCGCGGACATTTACAACGTACTCGAGTATATCCGAGCACGAACGCGGTTTTTTATGGTCGACGTAGGAACTAAGGCACAAGCATACTTATGATTCTATAAAGCCCAAAATTGGTTCGTTGATTCCAAAGGGTTACTTCCAATGTGGCTTTTTGAGTTCATTGCCATCAAGCCAGAAAACAGCGAGTTAAATTGTGCTGACTGGAATGAAGACTAACTTCAATTTGACAAAATGTTAAGTAACTAAAACATTAAATTACCGAATCACAGTCGAGCTCACCTAAATTAAATAGTGAGAAATAATCTAAAAAATATATATTTAATATATTTAATTTTGAAAATATAAATCGACCCTCTTAAAATACTGAGTGAACTCAACAAGCGTCATTGGATAGGAACATCGTTTTACGTCGTGACTCTGTCCAGATCTTGAGGCCAGCAAATTGGCAACTTGCTTTCAAATCTGTCTTCGATAAACGATTTGATACATTTTCATTTGTAGAGTAATACTAGAAAAACAAGTTTCTCTCTTATACAAATCTTACATTAAGAGGTTGGGAGGTTTAATTTCTTTTTGACATTTTCTATCTTCAGATAAGGTACATTTACCCTCTTTTTGGACAAAACATCTTAATATAACAAGTTTGTTTTTCCAGTGAATGTCCAGTGGGTAACACTAGAACATAATCGCGATTAATTAGACATTAAAAACGAGTCATCTCGTGTACTACAGTAGATTAAATGACACTTAAGGTTAGGCTGTCGACGTATTGCTCCTTAACTTTGTATCACATAACACAAGTATACGTCATAAGTAATGTCAATGCTCGAATGGACGGGATGCTGTTTCGCGCTTAATTTGTATATTTCGGTGGTTTAAACGCTATATAAAATCTAAAAAAGAAATGAAGTTAATGGAAAAATCAACGTACACGGTTGGTCAGTCTTTTGAGTTTCATCGCGAAATTCATGTTACAAAATGTATGTTTTAAATTCAATTGAGATTATATAGTTTTTCATTTTTTTCGCGAGCGTATAAGTAATACGTAGAAATGATAAGTACGATTTGCAATGTACGCTTCTTAATAGTATTACATGGAATAAGAAAATACACCGGGTTGGTTAGTTTTGTTCGAAAAATATTTGTCGCGATATTTGTCGTTGGTATCCAAAGATACAGATATTGTTTGCTCTAAATAGGTGCGTTGTGTGCAATGATATGATGTATAGTATAATACAATTTAGAACACGATGAAGGTTTTTCACCTAGCACGTGTATGACGATTGATCATGAGGAATGCAACTGGATTAGTAGCGGATGTGTTAAAGGCATGATCAGTCTTTTATCACTGCGATTGATTATCGTGCATTCTAAAATGTAGCATGTACCCAGTCGCAATACAAAAAATAAATAACAAAAGTTTGCGTATGCATTTGACACACATTGTGATCAGAAAACGCCATTTTTTTACAAAAATTCGTTCAAAAAAATTGTCCTTGAAAACAATTTCCCTGTGTAATACTTATAGCAAAAATAAAAAAATGTTTGAATGTCCCATTTCAATTGCGAGTTGCAATTGAAATTTTTCCATCGATGAAATAAGCGACTCCTTTTGATCAGTGTTTGATCTAAACCTAAAGTAAAATTTCTATCAAACATAAACAACATGGGGGGAAAGAATATTAAAAGAGAGCTCAAAGACTTCAGAAGATTCAGCATGCCGATCGAGATCACAGGTACATCTTACTTTAGCGGTGAAGAATTTTAGAGAAATCGATTTCATCGACGATATGGCCCGTATAGCCCTATTGGTGAATTCGAGAATGTAATATAACAACTTCAAGTTGCAAGAAAGTTAGGATAATTTTACCAAAATGACGGTGGAGTTGTTTCTCCAAAAATATCGGATAAATTAACCCAAATGATGTAACTTCCATATGTCTCTCTTTACATTTCTATCTATCTCCCTCTTAAGTTGGTTTAATTATAAAAAAATTAAACAACGTTAAAAAAAATAAACATTCCGCAGTTTGAGATTACTATCACAAAAATTGGTATAGATCGCTACGGATCGTACCTTAACTTATTTACAAGAACCGAAAAATTGTACGAACAATTTCCAAATTGGACCATGTGGCTGAATAAGCTTCCAAACTGAGACATAATATATAAACCGGGTGTTCAGTTACTATTGTCGATACAGTAAAACGTCTTAGATCGTTCGTTGCTAAGCTGCTTGACCATAATACCATCAAGCGTGTACTCTTGTAAACAGAAAATAGAAAAGCTATCAGTAAACTACATATATGTCCTAAAGAAATCACGTCCAGTAGGCAATGTACTTCCAGATGGCATGGTCTCTCCCACTCCCACCAATCGCATCCCACTATCCATCTTCCATCACATGCTCCTCCTAACACCCCACTCCCACCCTTATTCCCATAAATAAAATATCCCCTCCGAAATTGCACAACTCCTCCCCATAAACACCCCCAATTTCGCCCCAAAACCACCAATCTCAAATCCGCAAGACCACACACCCCCTCCCCCTGCCTCCCCTCAGTCGATCGCGTTCTGCAGCAGCACGTCCACGTTCTCCACCTCCTCCATCGGCACCTCCAGCTGCATCATCTGCTGCTGCTGGTGCTGCTGGGCCCTCGCCTTCTGCTTCGCGTGCGTCTTGAGATGCGAATTGAGCATCGTCTTGCTCGCGAACGACTTGTGGCAGTACGTGCACGGGTACGGCCGGTCCCCCGTGTGTCCCCTGAGGTGCACCACCAGGGTCGTGCGCTGCGTGAACCGCTTGTTGCAGTGCGTGCACTGATGCGGCCTCTCCCCCGTGTGCGTCCTCCGGTGCACGCTCAGGTAGTTCTGCGAGATGAACGCCTTGTTGCAGAGGTCGCA
>JABFPB010001439.1:0-25310 GCA_022817645.1 Ceratoteleas bidentatus | reverse complement strand
ACTTTAGTACCGTCTATAAACTTATTTATCATTTTTTTTTCTCTTGCAGCAATTCAAAATACTTCGACGAATCAAAATTTGATTCATATTTCATTTAACATAAAAAATCATTTGTAATTACACTGAAATTTTTCATCAAAAATGCATGTTTGGTCACCAAAATAATAAATTTTAGTTCATTTTAGTTGAAAAAAATGTTTGCTTCACAAATATTCCTCAACACACATTATTTTAACACCAATTTCAATATTAAAAGACAAAATATTAGATAAATCTATATTACGTACACTGCAAGTTTAAATTGAATTATTCAAAGTCGACATTCGAATAAAATGTAAAATGCAGGTGGCCTTAATATTCACATTGGACGATACAAAATGTAATTTTACTTACGAAACAAAGTGGTATGCAATTAACTGCCATAGTCTAAATACTCGAAACTCCAGCTATTTAGAGCGATCGTTTTAAATGAGTTACCTCAATATATATGGAAGAAAATAACGTATAAGTAGTAACATATTTTGTCTCAATTTTATAGTTATGCTATAATAAGATTAATTCAACCCTAACACAAACATAAAAGCTTTTTTCTTGAGAAAAATTAACAGACGCTTTTGTACAGATATTCAAAGCAGTTCACATATAATTCAAACAAGTCTAACTATTTGGTCTAAATTATTCCAAATTTATCAAAAGAGGTCATTATACATTGACATTTCATGAGATAAAAAATAGATATACACAAATTAACGATTTAACTTAAAGTTTCTATTTTTAATATCACAGACACTTTAGTCGAAATATATAACATTCATAGTTTTTAATCTAATACTACGATGCTTCACAAGGAAATAAGTATGGTTTATTTTCTCATAACTGCTCCCAAGTCCTGAATCGTCACTTGCTTGCTTGTCTTTCTAGTCTGAGTCACCTCGATTTTTTCCGTCATAACATCTCTTCGTAAACGCCATACTAAATTGAATATGACTCCATATTCTCTATTCGAAACTTCAATCTACTAATACATTTATCTAATAAAAAAATATTGTAACAAATAAAATATTCTGCAGAACATTAATTACATTGTCAGACATCAGAATTAATTGTCTTTTAGAATTAATTGTCTTTTATCAGAAAATAATTGTCTTTTAGATCATAGGATATTCGATAAAGTTTACACTAAAACGTTTATTGCAAAAACATTGTTTGTTGTTTTACTATTTTTTACACAACAATTATTGCCATTAATATTCGTGTTACTAAAGCGCATTAACGATTCCAGACGAGTACTGTCATTACCGAAGTTCCAATGGTCAACTTCCGTACTCGTTGCGCACAGTTTCGTACAACAAAGGTCGTTCATTGCAGTGTGTTCTGTTATGTCAAATGCACAAGAAAATTATAGGGGAAACGCCCAATAATGCGACGATGCAAATAGTGAGACATTCGCGATACTGACAAACGTAAAATTACAGAAAAGTTAGAAGAACGTCAATTTAATTCGATAACTTTCACTATCGAACTTTTATATAATACACTTACAGAATTGTTTTTATTTGAACTTATTTCGTTCCATTAACATTTCTAACACCAGTTGTATATTCCTATTTTATATGTTGAAAAGTATACCTTAGCTTGCAGATACTTCAGTTTATGATTTCGATCAAAATAGACCACAAAATTAAAAAGTGAGTGGTTTTTGGGTTTATTTCGATAGGTTTTAAGTGAAACTGCTTCAGTTTATGTTAAAGAAATAAACTGTACTAATAAACTGTACTGTCCATTTTACCATAGTTATAATGGACTTAATGAGAACAAGTGTTTGCTTAATAAGAATAAATGCCGTCGATCCCAATTTTGCTTATCAACTTATGTGCTGCAAACTCAAATTCTCATACAATTGGTGTTAAACAAAAGAAAAAAGTAAAATACCATTAAAAAAGCCTTTATAATTACAGTGCCATAAATCATATTTTGATAACATAATAAATGCATTTTTGTAAGAAAAAAATAGTTGGACATTTCACGTAGAGAGTTTGTCTCTGGAATAAGGGAATCAACCATTTTCCCGATTACAGCGCCATCTACTAGAGTTACAAAAAAATTTTTTGGCAAATTCTACATATTTTTAACCATAGAATCCGGATTTGAAGGATTAATTTTTGAAGGATTAATTTGCCCCTCAGAAATAATAAAATTTCATTATAAACATTTTTTGTGCGTAATTCAACTTGCGTGCATTCAGTTTCCAGATCTGAGATATACTTGGGCAATTTTACAATCTTGGGATATTTTCAATGACGTAATGCAACTTAACGAACAATTCAACTCATCATTCACAAATGTAATAGTAAAGGTGTGCATTACATCGAATTATTGGAATTGATGAGTTAATCAAGTTTGTACGCCGATTTGATTTTTTGCTTACTTTTTAAGCAAAGTCGTTAGTGCAAAGTCGATCAAATGCAAGTTTAAATTATAAATGAACGCAAAGTAATTCATTACTTTCAGACATAAATATGTTGATTTCAGCTCACTCTGTCCGAGTAAAAGTGATTACAATTCTACTTCGTTGCTTTTACATCATTATTGTACTCTACGACGTTCTTATAATGGAGAACAAAGTGATCCCCGATTGATAAATGACTAAAGCTCAGACTCTAATTTATCTGCTGCAACGTTGTTAATGACATCAGTTAAACTTAATTATGCATATGTATTAAAAAATAAAGACCCCAAAAGGTACAGCGAATTATGCAGTTTTGCAGAAATTAATAACATTTTCGCGAATAGTTTTTCAATGTTACGGAATGTGTTCGCGAGGTACAAAAAGGACTCTTTAACTTCTGATATTGATTATATTAATGTGCAAATGCTTTCCAACGTAATGAAGATAATGGTACCTTAGTATCAGAAAAAGTATTCGCGTTGCCTATTATTGTAATAGAAACGTAACTGTTTAGAAAAGTCATATTTAAAAAACAACACTTTTACTTACACATTTGAAGAAACGAGCCTGAATTAAGTTTATTAGACTTCATTAAAAATAAATTTGAAAATATTAATTCACAAAAACATGTAAATAAACATCTTGTGATATTTGTGAAATAAGCTTGGTTTTCCAATATAGAAATATTTATTATAATATTGATAACTGACGTTGATAATAATAATAAAATTTAATTTCTAGATCAAGAAAGATTTTTGTTGGGTATAATAAGATTTAGATGTTTTAATAAATGTACGCCGATATTAACAAAGAACATGATAAAATAAATAACGTTTTTAAATTAAGAATGGTAATGCCGTAAATTGTAAAAGTAATATACACAGTCGAAGTTCCCAGAGAGAGTTGAAATTTTTTAACTGTGGTCTCTCATGGCATTAATGGTATTAATCAAGTTAAATCATTCCATTTTCGCATTGTGGGAGACAGTTATGCACGAAAAACGCGTTTATTTTGTCGCCTCAAAAGTGGGTTCACTCCCGTTATTCGCAATTAAAATTACAAATTAGATTTCATTAGAGCAGCATTCTTGCAAATGTAAAAATGTATAAATTAATAAGTGACGTTGACACTTCAACTCATTAATGATAATTTATAACATTTTTAATTTATACGTTTTCGTCCATTTGAATTTTTGCCCTTCCATTGGAGTTTCTTTCTGTTTAGAACAATTAAAATATAATATCCTGAGTTACTTTCCACAATTTGTTACTTATTGCAAAAATAATCTATATACAACAATTTGTTAAATCAATCATTTTATTTTCATAATTGAATAATACTTTATTCTTTTATATAACAGAAGTACCTCGTCCAATATACATTGAATTTTATACAATAATTATAGTAATCCGAAGAGAGTTAGGGCAGCAATTTTAATGTATAATTATTTTTACTTTTACTGCTTTTTGCATAGCGGAATAAAGAACGCAAGTCTGATATTAAAAAGTATTCTTCCAGCATTGCTAAATCAATCAATTAATTGGCTGGGTTTTCAGATTTTCTTTGTTATAAATACTGAACTTTACTAATCTGTTTTTTATCTTCCTCATTCATTTTTTTATTTTTCCAATTTGTTTCCAATTTTGCTGATTCGATATATCAGTTCTCAAATCAAAACTCACATATTTTGTCAAACAACGTTATTATGTAAATATCACATTCTCAACATAACTCTAATGTTTTATTTCTTAGTCAAGTCATGATTTCCGTTCTGCTGGAAGATATGCTTAAAACTGTGCCAAGTTTTTTTTCTGTTAAGACGTTAACAGTTACATGAAAGATGGCGTTTCCAATCTAAACGATGTTATGCTTCCAAACTAAAAGTGTCAAAAACGAACATTATTGCTACGAATCCAATATCCATACAAATGCATATTCGGTACAATGAAATAATTTTCTTGGCTAAATATCGAAGTAGTTTGTCTTCACAACAGCTGCTCTGATTTAACCCAAAACATTTGTCCTTTCAAACTACCTATACACATTGCTTCAAAATTACGGAAAATGCCCGCTTAATTAATTTTCCATTACCGAACACCTACATTCGCTCACAATTCAGAACCTAAAATACGCCAAAACTCATTACAGGATTGTGATCATTACAGAATTACCAACATCTATAAAACATTTTTATTTTAAACATCTATAAAACAACTTCTAATTTTATAGGGAAACATCTATAAAATTTCAATATTGTTCCAGAACATAGCCAGAAAATTAGATTTTTATTGTATGTATACAGAATTTTATACCATTAACAATGGGTTTAATGAAGTACTCATAAATTGAGAAAACTAAATAATGATAGTAATTATTTAAACTGAATTCTTCAATTTCAATCAAATAGATTTTTTGAATTTGGTGATAATGAGAATTCAACAAATATTTTTAATATCTTAATGGGCATTTAAAATTCCAATATTTAAAAATGAATCAGTGTTAGCGAAAATCCAATTATTTTCTATTCATTTCTATCAAATATTTTGTAGAATGGTTCGTTTTCTCAGTCCAAGAATATTATACATCGCCGGTAAAAACAATTTAGTATTAACTTTAAAAAACAATGCAAAGACTTTCGCGATTTCTCTTTACGCGAAGATCGTTCAAAATTCAACGAGATTCAAAATATTTCAGTAAAAAAACAATGCAAAGACTTTAATGGTTTCTGTTTAAGCGAAGATCGTTCAAAATTCAACGAAATTCAAAATATTTCAGCAAAAAGAAACATCTACATATCCAGATTGATGCGACCTTTTGTTTTTCCCCAATCGATACCCAGAAGCAAAACGCGAGCGAGTTGTTTCCATTTCTGGCAGTAACTCTGGCTTTAGACCCTTAGACTTGTGCTAAGCTGAGCTGACTCCAATCCTCACTCGAATCCCCCAATTAAATCCGTCACTGCCAGCAGGGAAACAGACAAATGGTAATCTCGCAACAAATTTGTGGGGGAACAGCAAGTTTCCGACAAAGCACTCGAAGGTGCACGCAATAACCAAAATTGTCTCGCCCGATTGATCGGGTGTTCGGAAACTGAACTAATAATGACTACTGGCTCAGCTTCGCCTCAAAATCCGTCGAAAACAAGAGCACCCTCTTCCGAGCAAATTGTGGAAAAATGAAGACGCGCTAAGACCCCCTATTCCCTGTCGGAAACATAATGACTCGCGGAAAGAAACGTCCATAAATCACGCGCGAAGTGAAAATTGCCCCGGTAGTTGGGAGAAGCAACTTGGGACATTAGCAACTTGTAATAGAAATTTTTCAAGGAGTGTCCTCTGAATGGGAATGAGGCGAAATTCGAAAAGCGATTGGTCGAAGAGAAATTGTCAAGAGGAAACTGCATTGTCAATGTATTGTAACAAATGACGACGAGATCATTGATTAATCGTCAGGGGTTAATAAATGAACAGAGTCCTTTGCTCCCAAAATGCTTATCGATTGCGACTTATTATTAATGAAATCGTTGCCACGGCTTCCCTTCCCGATTGCAAGCGTACACTGTTAAAAATATCCTTTTGGGCCAAAATAAAGCATTTTGGCACAAAAGAAATCATTTTGGCAAAAAAGGAATCCTTTTCATTTAAAAGGAATCGTTTTCATTCAAAACGAATTTTTAGGTTAGTTTTTTCAGTGTATCTTTGGGTTCATCAAATGGACCAGACACTTATTGCAGCAGCCGAGTGGAAACAATGGCGGTGAATTTGTAGCATGAATCATTACTGTATGCAGTGGATAAGAGAACGGTATCTGAAATAGTTGTATCTGTTGGACCAATCAAGCACATAAAAAGCGGATATGGAGTCGGATTGGTGAGACAACGCTGCTGATAATATCGAGAGTATTTTTGGCCGTTCGTCCGATGGGAAGCTCGGTGTAGATATGAGCGTGGATTTTCATTTTAGTCAAGTCAGACGAGTTTAAATCAATTAGGGAATATGTAGCAAAGTGTGGAAAAAACGAAAAATTTGGCAGAATGGCGGTTTTGGGTAAAAAGGATTATGAGGAAAAAATTAAAATTTTATTTTTTTCAATTGATCGTTACTGTATTAAATTTTGAGGTTTTTTGTAAAAAGGGTTCACAATTTAGATGGGTAATTTTCAAGTTTTCGGCAAAAAAAAAATCAAATAAATAAGATCAAGTATGACTAGAACTGAAGGAAAAACCCTGAAGTGTTTTGGTGCATTTTCTAAATACACAAAATCAGAAAAACATTTTATAAAAATCTTTTATAAAATGTTTTTCTGCTAAAGGTGTTTAAACGGTAATAGTCCCATAAACCAGAAGTTCTTATTGAGGAAACAAAAGGAAAAAAATACTACACTTCCGTATTCCTCGGCTCGAAGAGAAACCGAATGCTAAATAGCACGAAGTTGTCGAATAATGAAAAACAACTTATGATCTTACGACGCGACGCTGTCAGCGTTCGCAACAACTGAATAATGCATTTTCCGAGCTTGATAGTAAGACTTTTCTGTTAATGAAAAATGCAGTCCGTTGCGCCGAGCAAAGATGAAATAAACTTTGAATCACAAAAAACCGCTTGGTCATTAAAGACCGTACACCGAATAGTTTAAATTGCTATATTTCGACATTCTTATGAAATTTCTCATAATATCTATCATAGAATAAAAAATGAATATATAGTTCCTTGCTAATAAGAAATAGGGGTACAATTTATATACGCGTACTGAGAAATTTCGAAGTATTAAAAATTGCAATAACACAATTTGTTGCAGAAAATCAATTTTCGACCTCATTTCAGAAAAATATAATGGGTTTCCCTATCAAAATAGTGAAATTTACCATTTACAATTTGCGCCGTGTTTGGGCAATCTTAATGGTTCGTTCGCATGTTTAAAATTGCAAGTGCAAACGCCGCCTAATTCTGTGCACTCTTAGCAGAAAGTATTTATTCATCGATTTAAAAACGAAAAAGGCAAAAACGACTGCAGTCGTGGAATCGATAAAGCTGACCAAGTTTTCGACAAAAGTTTCGGCGTAGTGAATTGGCCGCTCGAAATTAACGCCAACCATTTTATTAGCAAAAAACGTCAACGCGGTCGGGAAATTTCATTAAAAAGTTGCCGAGTGGAAGTTAAATCGCAAACCCTAACGCGACACCGCCTCGATTCAAAGTACTCGCATTTCTTACATCGCTCTTTCATACGGCTTCGTGCCTACAGTGACATTTAAAATTAAAGACTAGTTCTTGACTCATAATTCTTCTTATTTGATTTAAGTCACTCGAAGACTTTTGTACGTAAGTCAGTTAACCTTCCACACCCTAATTAAATCATAATTGTTTGATTCGATCCTTTTTTCATTCATTCGAACGAACGAATTTACGACTCTAGCTTAAGACTCCCCGCAACGCCGATTTCAATTAAAGTTCCGTCTTGATTGAAATCCGCACTTAACTGCGTAAAACGTCGCCACTGCGCTGTAAAGCAACATTATGGAAAGCAGACGAGGGAATAAATGTACTTTCAAATGTCTAAATTCGTTTTCAATTGATCAGACAAAATAACAAATAAATGAGGATACTATAAAAATATTGCAAAAAACTCAATTGGTCAACAAATTTGTGGAAAAAACTAATCGACAAATGGAATTTTATAGTAATATTCATACCAAATCTGAAATAGATATTTTATTGAAGAATAAAATCTCTCCGTCACAAAATGTAAGTGTAATTGATACATTATGTGCACGAGAAACTCACAAATTCACTCCTGAACTAATCTGCGATTTTTCCACATCATTGTGAAAAAGTTCTATCTAACTCAAAAAATCCACAAATCATTTAAATTGGCGAAAAGATGATAAGTTTTGGCGCGAGAACCGAGTTTGCAATAAAAGCGCTCGTTCGCGAAAGATTATGTTTTTTAATCTTGATATCATGGAAACGTAAAGCTTTTATGAGCAATAACAGGATCGAGTTTACGACTTTCATTTAGCCCCGCTTGTCAAATCGCTAATTTAGTTGTGTTATGTATGTGCTGGGGTCGATGTGAGGCCAGCAATGCGACTGACGTATACGAGTGCAATGGCAAAAGTCTGTCCCGACGATTGTTTTAACCAAGTATGTTGAACTTGTAATCGCATGCCACTTTAGTATAAAATGTTTATGATGTTAGTCCAGTCATCTTTATTTAGAAACAAGTTCTATTTCAGACATGGATTCAAGGTTTTGCAAATGGATAGGATTAACAATTTCAGTTATTTTCATTTTTGAATTATTTTTAGATAAGCTTCTTTAATAATATATCTGAGCTAGTAATTGTATGTTTATGAGTATCGATATGCGTTTTCGAATAAACCAATACATTTGTTGAAAATGGTATCAAAGTGCTATTCACGTAACTTAATTAAAGTGGGAACCCAAATTTATAACTATCGAATGACCAGACTGTAAAAAGGAAAGCACTTGCTTATTGCCGTTGTATATACTGGTGAAACAAAAATAAACCGACACGATTGTTGCGATTTCATTGTAAAATGATTCGTGGGAAATGTAAAACAGTTTATTGTGATAGAATAAAGTAAATTAATAAAAATAGAATAGAAAAACCAAGAATGAGGGAAATGAATCTCAAAAGGAAGGTGCATTTAATTTATATTAATTTAATTAGTTGAATTGAAAACGTAAATGTTAAACTTTGCAGTCCAAGAGTTCTATTTATAAACTATTTTATTTTACTTTTTATTTTTTTACTTTTATTATTATTATTAAAATTAACATTAAAAAGGAATGCACGATGATATTGTGAACGACAGAATGTAATTTCACGAAACTCAATTACAACCGACATTGTACAGATAAAAGTTGTATTACGATGTTAATTAACATCCCATTACAACTTCAATATATTCATGAAAACCGAATGATTTTAATTGTTTACATCAAACTATTTGCCTGCGAAACGTTGCGTCAAAACCAGAATGTTAAAGTTTTTAGACATTCTACTAATTGAATTTCCATTTAGACATGAAAATGCAGCGGCTGGAAAAATATTGATTTCTCAGCACATGCGTCCCAGGAAAGTGAATATCAATAATTGCAAGGTACGTAAAAATTTTAGCCTAATTAGCCAAGAGTTACTTTTGTTCACACACAAAGATACGATTTATTCCGATTTCATACTAAGCTTCACTTTTTAATTCCACAATTACATTAATAAATGAATAAATTCATCAACAAATCACATTGATTACTTCCAGCGGAAAAAATGAACGAGCTAAACAATTTAATAACTTAATTAAAAAGGAAATCAATTGAATGTATGATTATTTATATCTTAAACAAATATGGGTCATCGTTAAACAAACGGTAACTAAATACATCCTACAAAACGCGACTAAAAATGTTAGCGATTTATCACTTATGATAGATGCTCGCGCTTTTCCTCAGAGACCAGAAGTTGCAAACTTTCGGTATCGTTGATAATTAACTTACGGTATTATATTATGTCGACATACGGAAATTTACTAAGCTGCACCAAATTCGATCACAATCACTTATGATTAATTAGAAGAGTACATATTTAAAATTAAAATAACTTAAAACTCAAATGCCGGGAACTCTAAAAACGAGCTAATTTCGGTGAAAACATAGATATACTTCTAATTTATACAAAACGTAGACTAAAATAGATTATTTAGACAATTGATTGTCTGAATCAGACGTCTTTTTAGGTCTTAAAATGTTTCTTCTAATATCTCCTGAACTATAATAACCCAGTAGTCTAATTGTGTCCCAAACAATTAAAAAGTTTTCACCTAAAGAAATTCACCGAATTTCCCTTCCCATTATTCACAAGTTTCATAAAAATTTATAAAATTAAAAAAATTAAAAAAGTTAAAAATTTAAATTTAAAATTAAAATTTTTTTAATTTAAAATTTAAAAAATCACAAAAATTAACCTTTTCCTAAGTTTTAATGTTCAGTATTTAATGTGCAGTTTTTTATCAATTTTATCAATTTTTACAGAATTAAGATTTTTTTATCAATTCTATGTTCCCATAAAGGGCAAACTAAACTATTCAGATATCATTTAAGCACATTTATTATATTTAATATCATTAAATACAATAAATGTGCTTCAATTTTAATTCTTATAAACAATTAAGAACAAATAGTTCTCAGAACTGTTAATCTCTCTAATGCCAGTGTCTTCCCCCAGGCGCTACCTTAAACGCGCGACACCGTCATCCCGCATTTCATACTTTCCATTTTGAACCGATCAATTCCCTTCGCGTGCATTTTCCGCTTACGAGAAGAGCGTGTCATGGCCGCGCGATTATTTATCCTGCGTATGTGCTCGCTGCGCGACTCACTTTCGGGCTCGGCCCGAAACATTTTATTTATTTGGCCGCGCAGCGCGCAACCGCCAATTCGCGCGCCCAATCGCAACCCGATTTTGGGCCAACCTGCTCGGATTCGGACTCTTCCGGCATTTCACTTTTCCCCGAAACCGAGGCCGATCGGGCAAAATGTCCGCGCGTCGCTTTTCATCATTGCTAATGACAAAAGTGACCTTGCCCGGTGAGACAAAAGCTCGCGGGATTATCGAACGTGCCGCTGGACTGGCGGCGCTCGCAATGACAGCCGAACGCATTCGAAATTTAACCCTTTTGTGCGCAGTGACCTCATCCGAGGTCTCGCGCTCTGCCCTTCGTTTTCCTTAGACTTTTCGACCTGTTTCATCTTTAAGGCGAAGTGGCGAAATGAGCGAACAAAACAATTTACTGGTGACGACAATTGTTTCATTAAAAACGAGAAGACTTTTATTTTGAAAAAGGAAAAGAAAACAATGTCCTTCAAAATCAACTGATATTAAAAGAAAACAAAACAAAGGCAGACAAATTGTTAGCAACAAAAATCTCCGGATTCAACTTTTACTAACTACTTTCCTCAAAATTAAATTACATTCCCTAATATACACTAAAACCCGAAGATTCGACGTGGAATCTACATCGAATCTAACTGTCTTTTCTTTTCTAACTGTTTTCCTCAAATTAACTGATTTCCACAGGAAATGCCACTCTGATCTTCCCTCCTTTTCTCGTTTCCAGAGACCTGTAATGTCGGTAATTTCGGCGCCCTGGATTTATGGAGCCACTGGTGATTCTGAATGTTGGCCCAATTTTCCGAAGTTCCCAATCCCACTGATTGACCAAATACCGAGGAAAGTAACGAGTCGCGGAAAGTCGTCCGTTAGCGATCGATCGGTCCCAATCGGGGTTCGACTGGCAAGTGGTTGGCGGAGCGTTGGCTCGGGGTGGTTACCTGGACTGGGCTCGGGGTGACTTCGGCGGCTCGGGGCAATCCCTAGATCGGCACTGGGAACGAAAAAAAAAGGGTCTCGGCGGCGAACGCGAACTGGCACGAATACGCGCGGGTGCACCAACGCCGCGCCGGAGTCTTCGGAAACACTGCGCCTTTCTGGGGTAGTTTTCTGGCTCGCGATCGATACGCGAACACCAACGTCTCCTACCAACATGCGCCGCCGAGGCACGCAGGCACGCGTACACGTTGTTCTACTGGGCGCCCGCGGCCAGCATCGCTGCCGCCGACAACGACGAGCCGAGGAACAATCTCGGCCGCCGAAGAGCGGTGGCTTATTCAATGACCACGCTCCACTCCATTTCCGTGCAAATTCGCCGGCCGACGCCGCAGCGCAGGTTTAGAGAAATGTCCGACCAATGAGGGTTGCGCCCGAGACGTAGATCAAACGAATAGAAAGGATTTTAGATTGTAGAGTGAAAGAATTGTTAGACGCAGGGAAAATTGCATCAAAAGTGCTATGTTTTGTATTAATTCGAGGTCGAAGCTTCCAAAACATAAACTACTATATTTTGTAGTAATTTGTGATAAATTGCAAACGGTAGCAAGGTAATTCAACTAAGTGGGATGATTTAAAAAAAAAAATTACCCTGACGAAGATTTGAACTCGGAAAGTTGGAGGCGACAATACTCGTCGGAAAACTCCTATTTCCCGCCCTAGTTGCGTAACAGACTATTGTACGAAAACGTTTTAGTCCAAAATGATCTGCGTTTGGATATTAGTTTCTAGTCTGCGTTTGGATACTAGAGGAAATTTGTTTTCTGAAAAAACATTTTGATAGAAAAAGTACTGCACATCGTGTGAGATTTACATTACCCAAACATTCGACCATTTTTAATAGAAAATTGTAAAATTTTCTATTAAAAATGTAAAAAAACTAATATTTTTCTAAGAAACGAAGACATTTCATAGAAACGAATAGTAAATGAGTATTCAGTTCGGATATTAAATGATGTATCAATATTTTCAAAGAGAAATATTTAATTCTTTTAAAAGAATTCGTTTATAAGAAATTCTACAATTTGTAGTGGAATTACATACAAACGTGAATTCTTCTTCCAATTTCAATTAGATCGGCATTTAAAAAAGTTTAACTTGAATTAATAAATTGTAAGTTGTTCAACTATTACAGCATTCAAATCAGGTTAAATTAATACCAAGCCATTCACATGAATGTGAAATTTGGTTAAAAATCTAACTTTTTTCTATTAATTTCTATAAAAATTGTGTATAGGGAACGCAATACAAAGCAGACAAGCTTCCATAAAAATGTGTTAGAATGTGTTTGTTTTCTACTCTGAGACAAACAACTTGAAAATCGTTTGTAATTAAAAAGATTCCTTTTGTCACACAGCAATTCCTTTTTATTAAAAAGGATTTTTTCTGACAAAATTCTTCGCTTTATTTCGATAGCATATTTTTAAGAATGTAATGTTTATTCAAAAAATTACTGGAACTTTAAGAATAACTTTGGTATTGCAAATTTACGTATATTATCAAATAATAGAAGATACTATATCATATCTGAATTCCAAAAAGAACATAATATCTCACAATTTCTGTACACAATGATACAAATTACTGTAAATCTAGTACATTCCAATAAAACAGTTTTATCGGTGAAATTGTACAGTTTCTGACCAGAAGAAGATTGAAGTTCAATTCTTTATAACTTAGTTGCATTTCTTGTTAATAATATGATGTTTCAAAAAATGTTCTCATGTTTTAGCAACAATATTTCATTTTTTCACGTGGAAATAATTGCTGAAGTACAATTCCTGAATAAACAATAAAATAGACAGAACACAAATTAATTCAATATCGATATCGTAGACATTATATCAAAATATATATCGATATTATTTGTACTATCACATATCAATGTACGATAAAGTTTATAGTTGAGTTTACAGAATACAACTGACATCAGTTGTATTCTGTAATTGTATTAATTTGTACTAAAATCAATTACTATAAGCATCGAAACATTTAAAAACCTGCTTGTTAATTTTTCGATATATTCAGTTGGATTAATCATCCATGTTCACAATCTTCTTCGTATATTTAATTTAGATTGTGTTTGTGATATTTATTGGGATAACTTTTATTAGAACGAGTATAATTACAATTATTCTTGTAAAAGTGAAGCACTTTTAACTCTTACTTAAATTACACCGAGTAATCAATTGACTTTGAAATTAGGGTAATTTAATTTAAGTAGCAATTTGTCTTATCTATAAAATTGCAATAAGGTATAGATAAATAAATACCTATCCATCAAATGAAATTACTCAAACGAATCCGCGTTCCTAAAATATTACTGGTCAGTGTAAAGAGCAATTGAAATAAGAAAGAAAATATATCAAGTTTATCGCATAAAATAATATATAAAAATATAGCCTACCGTTGCAAATTAATACTTTTTCGATTCTGTACGACATAATATTATACCGTTCTATGTATAGATACAAAGAATGCATTAAACATGCTTTTTAAGCGAAATAAATCTCTTATACAACGTGTTAAGAATAAATAGTAGGTTAAAACAGTATTAAATGAAATAATAACCAAATCAAACAATGTTATATTTTTAAACCCTGAATCATAAACGTTTGACTTCTTCACAATTATAACACTTTTACTTAATCGAGACCATTGATTCTAATGACCAAAGTTTGCTTATTTATAATGAATTGTTTATCATAAAAGTATATTAAACTGATAAAATATATTCTAAATAATATCCATTTCAAAATTATCAAACACGTCTTTATATTCCTCAGATAGTGAAGACTTCTTTATTATTTATTTTTCTCAAAAAATGATTCATCAAAGGGTTTATCAAATTCTCTCGATTTCTCTTTCACACGCTATATCTGTTCTCCTTCCAATGATAACATTATGCTGTGTTTCAAACTGAACCAGTTGTATGTTAAAACTATTCAATTGAGAAAATGAAGACACAAACTACTTAAATGCAGTCTCTCCTAGAAGTCTAGTCATAAAGTTTTATATCCCATTTTATAATCACAGTCAATGTCTTCGTATGAACTTTAATATCTTATTAACTATCATTGCAAACCCTTGAACTTGAAGATAATTCTGAATTACTACTTATTAAAAAGTATTATTATTGATGCTGTAAAATGTTCATTTTTATCTAATTTATCTAATTTTATCTAATTTAATTTTACTGTATTTACCTCTGGTATTTTACATTTCCCCATTTAACAGACAACTCTGACGTTATAATTTCGAATAAATGTTTACCATTTAAACTGGAACACTGGGAATTGTAATGGTTTATTTATATTAATAAATTTGTTATCGGTTGATAATGTGCCACAACGCCTCCTCTTTCAAGCTGAGTGTACATCCGTTTAACAGACCACCCCCGCAATTTGCAAAACAAATAAGTTTTTTTAAATTAGGCATAGGATATTTGTAACTATCCTTATTATAACATTCAATACTTCTAATTGTATAACATTCTCCAATCCAATTCCATTTTCTTGTTACATCTTGAATTGTAAGATCTAGTGTCAATATTATCAAGCATTTCATGGTTTGTAATCGTACAACTATGTAATTGCACAAACTCCAAATGTAATGTTAGTGAACAAAAGTAATTGAATATTTCAATTTATTCAGAGGAATAAACATTTATTGTATTTTATCTCTTTACAATTAAATAAACAAATTTTACATGAATTAATTTAAAATAAAATTTATTTTTGTATTGTATTTATTTATCTTTCCTTTATCAATTGGAAATATGAATATTTTTGCCAAATCATTATTAATGGAAATATAATATTCATAATTTGTTTGTTTTCGAAAAGAAACATATTCACATTGATAATAAAACTGGTATAACCATAACTATATATTATATCCTTGCAGATGTTTAAATATCTTGGCATTAATTTTGGCACAATTAATGCCAAAAACAAATTCTCGTAAACGTCAATATAATTCAGAATCCAAATACCCATGAGGTCCCATTTAAAACACTCTCCATTCATAAACACAAACACATAAAATCCACACCTAAATAAAAAAAGTGTTACCCCTTTTTTTCTCAAACCATCAACAGCGTTTAACACTTAATGACTTGAATTTAGCAGATGTTCTCGCATACCGAGAAAAAATAACTTTTTTCCAATAGGAGTAGTTGACATAATAGCGTACCAACTGTCATTGCAGGAGGTAAGTAATTATAGTCAACATTCAAACATCAAATGATCTGTTGGATGAGGTAACAAACGATCACTCGAACGAACGTCGTTCGACCTAAACAAACAAACGTTTCACTTTCACAACAACCAGTTAAACTATAAACTGAACCGAATCGCAATTGAATGTAAAAACGGCGATATTTGAAGCCTACCACACGCGAAGGTGTTCTTTGTGATACCGATTCGGTGTTTGGCAAAGCGAGTGTTTTCGGCAGACGCGACGATTAGAAATATCTGGGTGTTATTTTGCGATAACACAACTTACCGAAAAAACGCAAATATCAGAAGTCGCTCAATTTCGAGGCAGAAGCACAATTCCGCACATAACCCTCCTGCTGAGTTTTGACACAGCGACAGCTGTTGGGTAACTAAAAAATATTCCGCTAGGCGGCAATATAAGTCGTAGAGACAAATGTTTGACGCGACATAGAGGGGAGCACTTATATTAAGTACAATAATTAATCTTATTAATAACTTCTGATTGTTTGCGACTTTCCAAAGGGTAAATTAAAAGAATTTTAGGCAGATGAGTGAAGAGTTTATTTATTTACTACACACAATATTGATAAAAGGAAATATTCCTAATATCATCTTGAAAGTTTAGTTTTCATATATAAAGTCAAATAGAAATATATTTTTTTATTTCTTCATCTGTTTTCTATTTTAGAAAAAAAATTGAAAAATGTTTTCATGCAAAATTAAACAAACAAACGGTCCCTAAATGGGACATTTCGTCTGCCTAAATGGTCAGTAATTGGGACAATTATAAATCAAAATGACAGCAGAGTTCCAAAACTGTTTGAATATGTTCAAATTTCTATATTTTTAACAGTTCAAACAGTTCATGTAAATTTGGAACAATTATATATTATGAAGATATTGTTGTAAATAAAAAGAATAACGCTTAAAAATAATAAATTATATTTCAAGGAAATATAGTGGGGAAACACAGCAGTTTAGTAGATTCTTTTATTATGACAACATTATTAATACAGTAAAACAATAATTATCATACAACAAAATAGTACCGTTCACAATTGCAAGTTGTTATCTTTTTACAAATATTATGTAGCAATTGATAATCGTCAACTTTGCGCTTACAACATAGTGTTCAAGTCATTTTCCGGATTCAAATTTATGTAGTAGTTTAACTGTTCTCGCGTATCCGGATCAACAGTGAGCATTAATTCTTGAAACCATTGGTCGCCAAATGATTCTTTTAACCCCATCAGCTGAAAGTTAATAAAAATGAGTATTACTAATATAAAAATGAGTTTCTCGGAAATAAGAGTTTGTAGCATTTTTTAGTACTGAAACTGTTATCTATCGAAAATTGTCTCAAATAATGATAAAAAATAGTCCAAACCTGTGACTGAAGTGTATTTTTCAAGGAAATCCTCATTATAGGGTCAATGTATGATAAATTCTCTGTTCTCCTATCGTGTTCTGATCCGTCATACATTATTGTATCAGGATTGATTTCAAGGTCGAACCTGGAAACACAATGGGTAATGTATAAAACCGTAAGAAAACTCCTCTTTACGCTCTGCATTTCAAATGTATGTAACAGAAGGAATGTAAACCAGCGAAACTTACTCTAATACATAGTCTGTTTCCTCACTATCGATATCATTCAATGTCTCAACTATCGTTGTCATAATTAAAGAAAAATTCGCGAAAACTATCTCTGGAGTCGTAGGAGACAGAAATACGCAAAAGGCTAACGACATCAGCTTTTTGTCTTCAGTTATTCCTATGTTCTTCAGATAATTCAGCCATTGTGTTGTGAGTTTCACAAGTACATCTTCATTGTTCATTTCATGCTTGTGTGCCAAGTCCATTATCACCTGCAAAAACAATAATTTTTATATTATATTACATAATTATATAAATAAATAAAAATGAAGTGTATGCGAATTATACATACCTGAATAAAAATATCTTGAGAACATAATAGAAGTCTTGCTGTCACAAGAGTACATATCCTTGTGTTTGGAAAAGTAAAGTCATTTTCCGGCGGCCAACAAATTACCCTAAAACGAATGATACATGAATAAATTAATAAATAACTGAAAAATATTTAAACAAGAATAAGGGCTAAATTTTTTTTGAACCTTGCAAAACTTACTCGAATGGTTTCTTTAGAAGTGGTTTTAGAATTGCTACACTATAATTTGGACAAGTTATCATATACGCCTTAATGATACTCATAATGAGGCACAGTCCGTCACTCAGCAGATCGTTTATAATGGAATGCAAAGCTTCTACAATAATTTCTGGTGACCTATTGTTAAATTCCACTGGGTCCAACAATATATACGCATGAATAATGTTCAAAATTAATTCCAGGTTATCTGCAGCACGCTCTACAAAGATCATACAAAAATAAATTATTAACAATTAATTAAAATCAATATCCAGGAGACTCTCCATAATAAATCAAATGATCCCATGGAATTATATGAGACAATATATTAAATTAAATACCAAGTGGGAAAAACTTCAACTGAAGTTTTTGATTTTGCCTTTTTTCTTTCCACTTCAAAATATGTCTCAAGAGCGAAGTGATTTTTATAAATGATTTCTGTACAAGAAAATTGTGTTACGAAATTCATTCAAAAAATACTTTAACGTGAACTGAGCTATTATTTTATTTAGCCAAAGACACTGCAATTTTTAAAAAGTAAAAAGTATGCACGTAAACTTAAAAAATGTTTTTCTCATTTTTGTTAAGAATTTAGTTGTACAAGAATAACAAATTCACCTATTAACATGGGTATGTGCTGTAGAAGACTCATTAATTCTGGAGTTGAATTAGGAGCATATTGCAGCATGGTCCACCACAAATTGAGACCATCTTCCAAATAATAAACATGTCCTTCTTGATTGACATCGCAACTTGCGTGAACAAGTCCAATAAAAATGGAGTATGATGAAATGCTGGTCGATCTTACAATCTGAAATTGTTGAGCATTAATACACTATTTTCATTACAGTCAAATGTAAATTTCCTTTAATTTAAATTAAATCATAACAAACCATCACAATGTGCATTGCTAACGTAACGACTGAACAACGTAACATATAATGATTATCATACTCCTGCCAAAGAACTGGTAGATACATTATCAGATCCTCAATGGCAGCTTTAATTTCGTCACCAAAGTAGGTTACCACATCTATAAAAACTGACAAGATGCGCAGCTGCAATAGGAAAATACAAGTTAATTTTTGTTGGAAAAGGTTTCATGATTCAATCTCTTTTAGACAATTTCAATCTTAAAAAATTTTCTTTACAAACTTGAACAGATTGCGTTTTTGCAAAAATCGATTCAATATGCATTGAAAAAATTCAAAATTATTGGGAAACTAATCAAATTCTGTTTGTTGAGAAATTGCAAAAAAATTGAAAAACTGAATAAACGATTCAATTTTTGTTTGAACAGTCAAAAATCTATTTTTGATAAAATCCCCTTAAATGTGTTTCTTGCTACCTTTATATCAGCATCGTCGTTGTCTTTTAACAGTTGAAACAATGCAGCAAACGTAGCTTTCATATAGCCATAGACCATTTGCATGTTGCGAAAGGTCTGTAAGCCAATTTGGATGCCGAAACAAATAGCAAGTCGTACTTCCATCTCGACTTCCTGAGTAAATCCATCAGCTAATAATTTGTACAATTCTCCTTGAAATGAAACTGTCGATTCCACATCTGGAAATGAATTAAGACATTTAAAATGTTGCTCGATCAACAAGATTCAGCATAAAATGTTTCATCAGAAAAACTGTTTTTCCTTACTTAGCCATTTTCCAATAAGCCAGTATATTCGTTTTCGAATAATTTTGGAATTTGCCCCCGTTAATTTCAGTTCTGGTAACAGTGTCGTGTGTAACCACTCTTCAAAATTTATCTGCAAAAACGATGATTTAATAATCTGACACGTGAAAGTATCTGTTTTTCAAGTTTTTGAAAGAAGACTTTCAATACCTGTTCATATATGTCCATAGAGAGTAATCCTACTGCATTATAGACTGCATCTTTTAATAAAATCGCCGATAAATCATCAGTAGTTAAGGGTTGGCATTGCGCTTTCATTAATTCGATTAATGTGGATCTAAACACTGTAGGGAATCGCCTGCTAAAGTATAAAAATACATCCACTATGCAAGCCTGCAAAAAATTATATATATGTATATATAAGTATATGTAATATTTCAGTATGTGTATTGTTTTGTGTAAAATGAATTAGATTTCATTAAACACTGTTTTCTTTGACAAAAATATTTATTTTAATATGTTTCGTTTCCAGAAAATGGAAAAATTTAGATATGGAACTCTAAATTTCATTTTCGAATATTAAATAAAAGTAATTAATGAATAGAACAGGTAAAAGAGTTTACCTTTAAAGAAAATGTCTGAGCTCCCTCACTTACATCGTTCGCTGAAATAAGTAATCAAACGTAATTAGTTCAGATTCATTTGTGATAACAGATGAAAACTAATAACCTAATTTTTAATGGTGACTTACGTGATAAAATGTAATCCCACTGTTCCAACTCCAACGGTGTTAAAATTAAATACCGTGTTATGAACCTTATACAAATTTCTCGCATTTTTTCTGGAGGTATTAACGTTTCTAGCAACCTGATCATCTTTGTCACTCTTAAGGACTTGGTTTTCTTTTGATTGCGAGTTATGGAGTAGACCCTACCCACTGGAGCTTCATCTGTAATTATTTTACATAAGTTACATTGCATGACTAAAAATTGTTCAAGAATAGGCTGTTTTCAATTTTTAATTGTAATAAATAAAATTTTTATACTAACCCATTTTCAGTAAACGCAAACAGTTGATATTTAATTTCTCAAACAACATACTTTGACCTTCGTCTGTGAAACAGTAGTTGACTGAAAATGCTATTATTCGAGGCATATAATCAAAAATTTCATCAAAGCAGCTGTCCTGCATGAACAGTAAAATTTTGGTCATACTGGTAACTATTTTATCACATTCTTCAAAGTGTATACTTCTGGAGACCAGTCTATGCCCTGTAAATTGCAATCCAACGTTAATGAATAAATAACAAAGTTATGAATAAATAACTTTTTAACTAAAATTCAAACTAAATTAGCAGATACTCACGGCATTCTATACTTTTATCCGCATGCTCCAAAATAAGCTCCAAGAACATATGAATATCACTGATATTAGGGTCGCGGCAATATCCTCGTATAAGTTTTCGCAGAATTCGCAGAGCACACGATGCATATTCTACTTCACGTTTAACTTCTTGGATGTTTATTTCGTTAGCCGACATCAGCATGAAATATGTCTGCATATGTGTATTCCATAAAGAAACAAAGTCTTTAAACATATTGACGCATATTTCATGAAGAACATTAATTATTCTGTCGGTAAAGAAAATGATGGAGGACACTGATTTAATAAGTTCAAATAATGTAGTGTAAGCTTGATATTTGACAACAGGATTATCAGATTTTACGGCTTCTATCAGTGCAGGTAAAAATGTGAATGTCTCTGTGGATTCAACCCTGAAAAAAGACTGATGTTAGTAAGCCAGGTAAAAATTGGGATAAGAGCTTAAAGTTGAATATAAAAGAATTGGTAGCTGCAAAATAATGGCATTACCTTGCAATTCTGCCTATAGCAAGAGCTAATTGGCCGCCTAATTGTCTGATTGGTTCATTGAAATCACTCAACAGCTGTTGTCGAATGTATTCCTTTTCAGCATCACTAATAGGTTTGTAGTTAACTTTGCCACTGTAAAAAGTATTGGAGTAAGATACATGTTTTTATGGTGCATTCGTTTATTTTTAGTACAGTTTATTATTAGTAGATTTACCTCTTGCTATTCCTCCAGTACTGGTCTACGCCATTCTTAAAATATATAATTGCAAGCCATCGAACATTCAAATCATTTGAACGATTAAAAAAAATATTCTGAAAACAAACATATAAATAATAAAGGAATCATTATTCTGGTAATTCTGGTGTTTTGAGGAAACCCAGTTGAGTCAATTTCTTGTGATTTTGCGATATTTGTATTTCAAACCTATAAGTTCAAAAACCAAACTTACGAATTTCTGTATTAATATACTATACTTTTATTTGACACTGTTTATAATATAAACTTTAATATAAAAATACACTTAACTAGTTTTACCTCAAGAAAAAAAATTAACTGGTTACGTTTTTGCCAAATGAAAATTTATATAAAAACGTATAAATGTCAGCCCTTAATGAGATCTGTTCAAAAATGTGACTTAACTAGGTTTTTCCCAAAATCACACAATTTCGTAAATAAAAAAAAACAAGTTAACTTACCAGTAGTGATGAATGAAACCCCTCATCTTCTGTATATTGTTGAATAACAGCTTCTGCTGCTTTCAGTATATTTGGGTCCTGACTAGCAAGTTGTTGCAAAAGGTTTATCAAAATGGCATCCATCTTCTCTATAAATAAAATAATATTCAATTAATTAAGTAATTCATTCTAGACATTTATCAGTTTCTTTGTGGGAATATATTAATATAAATAATTAGTTTTGAATGAAAACATTTGAAATATATATTTTACAAAAGTATTTAACTTCTCTTACAAATTATTATACTTTATTATATCAGAACTTTTGATAACTTAATCACTTAAAATGAAATAACAAGTTTCATTATGACAAATAGCAGTTTGTTTTGTTTTGTTTCTCGTTACCTGAACATGACAAAAAACTTCGTTTTCAAAAGAGGTATTTAGATATTTTCATGACTAATCTATCCAAACAATACTTTTAAGTACCCGGGAAATTTCATGAATTGCCTGGAAGTATGACTCAGTTTTGAAGAATTTACCCCAAATATTTATTGCGTCTTTCATTTCAATACTAAATTAAACACACACAAAAACTTATTAACAAAAACACTAATAACAAAAACAACAAAAATGCTTACACTTGACACCTGAGCCTTTACGTTTAAAATGTAAAAAAAATCACTGGTTCACATAACAGCTAATAACAATCACAATTAAGAAGTCAACACCAAGCTGCAGAGACAGTAAATGTCTCAAATAGAATTATTTTGATTGGGTGACAACAGTCTTTAATAGCACAACAAATGGAAAAGTGAATTTGACGTTAAAACAAGGATAATTTAATACAAAACACTGACACGTTTGCGATAGTCGCAGTTTGACTGCTTAACCTAAAACAACACAATCACACTGTCTCTACTTTACCAACCTCGTACATAAAACAACCGTTTTGTGAAAAATGTTTCTGCTAATCTTGACAATCGATTATATATTGAAAAAACACATATCGCACGAGTTATGACATAATAATTCCGTCTAACGTATCAGACAATAATAAGTCGGCATTACACATGGAGGACAAACGAAAACTACATCTGCCGTTTGGCGTTTTTCATTGGACCAGTTTTTTTCCGGGCTTCGTTTTATTGGTAGCACTGGGCGTCGAACATTATGTCCATAGAATGTCCACCATATATTCCATGTAGTAAGTCACTATTCACAGTGCTGCCAATTTCCTAGTGATGTGCATCTGATAACAGAAAAAGGAACTAGATCAAATCAAGGTGATGTCGAAAGTTTCCTGCAAGGGAGTTAGGAAACTAAAAATAAAAGTTATTATTGGAGAATATCTCTGGTTAACAAATCATAACTTTTCATAACGTACGAGAAAAGTTTTTGTAATTTATCTGCAGCGAAGACAAAATATGACAAACAACGTTTTTTCTAAAATACCTTATAAAAAGTTGCACCTATCAGCTAGATATATTCTCCATGGAATGTCGCTAAGGTCGGTTGATTATAAAATCAATATTTGTTTTTTTTTTTATTATTAAAGAACTCTCATATTTAAATAAAAACAAGAATGACACATTTTTTAAACAATCGATCTTAGCGAGATTCTGTTCTTATGGGAGAATATATTATAACGATTTGAAAGATAACTTTCATCAGAGAATTTCTGTATTTTACCCCTGTTTTAAGTTCCTAAGAATTTGTTAGAAATTTTTTAGGAATTCATAGAATTCCTAACATTTCGATGAAACTCGAAGATTTCCTACGAAATCTTAGGAAATAGTGAACAATTTCTTAGGAATTCTTAGGAACTTGAAACACGGGTAGAAACTACGATTTTGCCACATCAAAAACTGGTTTACTTTTTACGGTTTCAGTTAAGACAAAGATAGATTTTTTTCTGATGACAAATTGTGAAAAAAAGGGTCAAATCTGTCTATGATTGTTGAATTTGAGATTAATTGTTCATTTTGTCGTATTTAAGAAATCCGATTGTCGATAATAACGCTTTCGTCATGGCCTTAAGTTTTATTAAAATAATGCATATTTTACCAATGCCCATCTGAGCCGAAAGTTCAATAAACGTTTGACGAACGTTTGGCTGAACGTTGGGAATAGATTTCTTGAACATTCCCACCGGTCTGTAAACGTTCAGGGAACCGACTAATGTCCGGCTGTGGGAGGTTTTCTGAACGTTTTTCGAAACGTTGTCTTGTCTTCGCTAATTGTTTCACAAACATTAAATTGTTTTATTTTTTAATAATTTGTAAAATTATCGAAAAGATACCTGAACGTTTATAGAAACGTTTAATCTATTAAAAAAAAGATATCACTCGGAATCGAACTCAAGCCTCCAACGTGCCAATAGGAATGCTTAACCCCAAGCTATGAGACTTATATTTTTGGAACTTCCTACAGTCGGACATTAGTCAGTTCTATGAACGTTTAAAGACGTGTGGAACGTTCAAGAAACTTGTACACAGAGTTCAGCAAATCGTTCACCAAACGTTTATTGAACTTTCGACTCGGTTTGGGATAGTAATCGATGTGGTGTTAATATTTTTAAATTGCAAGTAATAAAGTGTAATATAGGCGCAAAAATCATATATTTTTTTTGTATATAAAAAAAGATGATTTTTGTGCTTCTTGAGCAAGTAAATTTTATCAGTTTGAACCACCAATCTCATTTCTGAAAATTGTATGGGATTAAATCAATACATTTTTAAGATATTCCAAAAAATAATTTCTCTCAAAAAATTGAGTCGTTGGGTGCAATAATGGCTTAAAGGCACTTAGGTTGTTTTTTCGGAGAACATGATTTTTGGATGGTACATAATGTGTAATCCCCAAAAATCATGTTCTCCGAAAAAACGTC
>JABFPB010001438.1:0-25322 GCA_022817645.1 Ceratoteleas bidentatus | reverse complement strand
GTCGACGCGACTGCACGCTTCCTCTAGTTCAGCTGAGCGCCACCAGATGTCATATTGAAGTATCTTAGATCCCAATTCCAATATAACGTTTATATTCATTGTCATTGTTGATTATTATATGCACTGTTATAAAATAAAATGTGCTGCTATACTCTGTTCATTCGTTAGTTTCGTTAGTTTTTTTGAATATTCTACTACCTTGTACAAATATATTGAGTCATTAATCCTCATTATCGATTCTTATCAATTTGCGCATTTCTTACACTCGAAATTTAGGTAATTTGCGCAAAAGAGTTACAGCCGAAAATATTAGTGATTCTATTTCAAACTTTTAAGAAATAATATTTTTCTATTTCAAATAATTGACGTTCTACGAAAATATAGTAATTCTTGTAGGAAAAGCTGTTTACCCAGGCAGAAATTGAAACCAGGACCGACGTCGGAACGACGTCGTATACGAACTTTCGACGTTGGTGAAAGACGTCGAAACAACGTCGTATCGAAGTTGATTTGAAACACCATTTCGACGTCAGTGACCAACGTCATTACGACATATGAAAACCGCTGAAATATTGTTTGCCGACGTCGTATAAGCGATGTTCAAAGCGGTTGATACATAAAGGACCCCCCACTTTTCTTATGGAAATCCGGTTTCGGTTAAATTGGCTCATTTTTGATATTTTGTTCCTTTCAAATATCGAAAAATGCGCTTATTTAACCGATTTCTATAAGAAAAGTGCGGGGTCCGTTGTATGAATGTCGATTTCCAACGTCAAATCTGCGTCGGTAACCGACGTCGGTTTCTGACGTCGATTTCACGTTGGTATCGCTTACGGAACGACTTTTAAAGTTGTTCCGACGTCCTTCCGTCGGTACAGTCGGTTAAATGTCGGGAATTTCTCCCTGGGTAGTAAAATATTGCGTCCATGAATGATATGGTATGTTCGATTATATATCCAACATATGCAATTACCATACCTTCACGGACGAAAATATAAACTCTAAAATATAAACTAAAATATACTCCATATTGCCGCTTTTTTATATATTTTGTATAATAAATATATATTATTTTATAAGTTTATATATAATGAATAATAAACAGTTTATAGTCCACATTGCCGCTTTTATATATAATATAAAAATATATAAAATGCAGATATAAAATGTTATACATTTTCGTCCGCGAGAGTATGTTCCATATCGAAAAAGTAAGGCTGGTAACAGTAAGGCCTAGTATGAAAGTAGTATGGTAATAAGCTGGATGATAATCGCGGGCCCATCTGTACCCGCACACGGGAAAAAATGTTGACTTGAATTCAAATTCATTTATGAATTTGTATTCAAATTTAATAACATTTTATTACAACAATTCATATAAATGTAAGCCTCCACGCGTTGTCAAGGCTGCGACATTTGTAAAAATAATGCCATCAAAATTAAAGAATAATGACCGATGGTGCTCCATCTGTCAAACTTCAAATAAATCGAATTTGAAATTGCTTTGACAAATTCAAAAAAGTTATAAAAAATCAGCTAAATGAAACGAAAATAAACTAAAAATTAACTAAAACATGTTACAAAACATTTTAGTTCCGCACTGGCAACAGTGTGGCAAATTAATGTCATTATGATTGATGATGACGATCGACAATCATCTTCCTGAATAATCATAACTAGCTAAAATACCCGGCTTCGCTCGGATTGAAAAAGATTACATAATTCCTTATCTGAGTTAGTCAAACCTACACATGGACCAACTCACACATGGACCATCGTAAATGAAATGTAAAATTTTTACATATTTAAATATTTCAACCTATAAGCGTTAAATAACGGTCAGACAACGTTGGATATCGGTGGAGTAACGGTCAGATAATGGTCAGATACTTGTCAGATAACGGAAATAACGGCCGACCAATGTTCACATAACGGCCATATAACGGTTGGATTAGTTTTGGATAACGATCTGATAACGGTAGGATAACGGTGGAGAAAGGTCGGATAACGGTCGGATTGGGGTGGATAAGGGTCGGATAATGGTCCAATAACGGTCAGATAAGTATCGGATAAGGGTCGGATAATGGTCGGATGAGAGTTGGATAATTGACGGATAATGGTCAGATAATGGTTGGATAATGGTCGGATGCGGGTCGGACAACGATCGGATAACGATCGGGTAACGATCGGGTAAAGATCGGAGTACGATCGGATGACGATCGGATAAGGATCGGATGCCGATGGGATAACGATGGGATGACGATCGGATGACGATCGGATAATGATCGGATAACGGTCGAATAACGATCGAATAACGATCGGACAACCGCAAGACAACGCTCAGACAACGGTCAGACAGCAGCCAGACGTCGGGGAGACTACAGGCAGGCAACGGGCAAGCAACGGTCAGAAAAAACGGTCAAAAATGGTCAAAAATGGTCGAAAAATTGTTAAAAATGGTAAAAAAATAATTTAAAAAATGGATGTCATTACAGACATTACAAAATTTGAAAAAAAAAATTATTTTTTACAATGACATAAAAACTTTGTATAGCCTGTAACCATCTCGAGACTTCAAGGATTCCGCTTGTCAAGTAGGTATTTTAAAAGCTATAATAGTCTAAGCGTGATCCGCTTACAAACAAACAAACAAACAAACAAACAAACAAACAAACAAATAAACAAACAAACATTCACATTTATATATTAGTAGCATAATAAGCCCATGTATAGACTACTCCACTTGTCCCATTCAACTTCCCTTCTGAACATATATAGACTTACTCCACTTGAGTAACTGTTCTTCCGGTTTGCCTAAATAATAACCTACTCCACTTGCATCATTCTACCTCCGATCTGATCATGTATATACCTGCTTTAGTTGCCCCATTATACTTCCGATCTGCCCATATATAGATCTACTGCACTTTCGCCATTCTACGTCTGATCTGACACTGTACAGACCTCATCCACTTGACGCCAATCTACTTCCGGTGTGACCGTTATCGAACGTACTCCACTTGCTCCAATCTATATCCGGTCTAACTATATACGAACATACTCCACTTGCTCCATTCTATTTCCGATCTGATCACATATAGACCCGCTCCACTCGACCCAATCCACTTCATGTCTGACTGTACATCGATGTGCTTTAGTCGATCCATTCTACTTCCTGGCTGACCATGTACAATTCTACTCTACTGGTCCTATTCTACATCTGGTCTGACGTTACTTTGAACAATACCACTTGACCCATTCTAGTTCCGGTCTGACCATATATTGACCTGTGCCACTTATGGACCTGATCTAGCTCGGCGGCGGCCGCGCTAAATCAGGTCATTTTGCGAATATACGAATATATTCGCAATATATATATATTCCTTTTGTTGTCAAAACAGATATATATATGCCTTTTATGTTGAATTTACTGTTTTTTTATATTTGTATTTTTGATTTTGTTACTTTTTAAACATCATGTGAAATTTTGAGGGATTTTTTATTAACTTGATATGATTTTCTGAAATGATTAATATGATCATGATTAATACATATAATATTTTTCGTACATTCATTGTGATCCTTCATTTACTTAATCCGTTTTATAGAATACAAAGGCAAAGCTAAGTGTTTTGAACCGAAAGGCCCGCTAAAGTTTTACGAATAATCCGTTTTATATCAACGACTACACGTTTTTGTATAATCGCCATACAATTACTGTCTACATACAAACAAACTAACAAACAACATATTTTACTCCACGACTATATTCCAGAAATAGATTTCCGTGCGGAGCACGGGTATTTCGATAGTTTAACATAATTTGCTTTCAAATCTTTTCCAAATATTTCTCATATTTTTCCACATTTGTTCTCAATATGTTGTAACTTTTACCAATTTAAAAAATATTTTATTCCAATTATCGTCATTTCATTATGATTATGATTTGACTATGATTATTCATAAATTATTTTTATACTCAAAATTTGCCCAACATATTCAGTTTTATTTTAATTGTTCTGAATTTCACCCAAACTTTTGAAAACTGGTCAATATTTGTTCACTTTCTCCCCGAAGTTTTATATTTTCTATTTTTTTACATTTGTTTTCTGCAATTGTCCACATTTTTCTTAACTTGTTTCCCCAATTTTCCATCATTTTCTGGGATTAATTCACTGCTTCAGTACTTCATACGATCAATTTCAAACAAGATCTTGTCCATTCGGGTACCCGTATCGATACGGTTCATACCGGTACCTTTATCGATACGGTTAATACGGGTACCCGTATCGATACGGGCCATACGGGTCACACGGGTACCCGTATCGGTACGGGTCATACGGGCACCCACAACCCATATAAGTAAAGAATCGATTTTAGCCCGTATACACCGGGTATCGGGTGGATGGGTGGGTACCCAGGTAACATTGAATTCCGAGCACAAAGTTCTTATATACTACGAGACGAACAAATTGGGCGCTTGTGAGAAAATATTGCGTATAAGGAAACCGACCCTGGCCCTAAATAGGCTTCCGCGACAGCGCCCGAATCCGGCACGAGTGTGGCAACCCTGCCGGGCCCCGACAGATTTCACGCTCGCGCACCGGGTTTCCGAAATTTTGGAATTCTGGAAGTAATGAACAAGAACATTTAGAAATTCGATTAAAAAATTGTGTAACCCAGTGACAAGATTTCGTATTTAACCCCCACCAGGGTCAAAAAGGCACAGAGGTGTTTTAAAATGCGCGCCATTTTGAAAAGGCGCGTCAGAAATCTACGAGACCTAGGGGGGAAAAAAGTAGAGATAATAAACTTTTACTCAGATCACGTAATTCGTCCAATCAGAGCATTGTATCGAGAGAGGACGCACGTGAAATTATTTTTCTAACTGTTTTTTTTTGGACAAAAATTGTTTTTCTTAATCCCAACTCAATGAATCATAGAGATAATGAAAGAGCCATCCTTCCTCATTAATATCCCCAGAGCGATTTAATTTGTAGTAAGTTATATTGCAAAATTTCATTTTTTTAAACTTCATGTTTCCCCAAGTTTTTCCCATTTTGGCTAAAAAATTTTTTTTTCATAATTTTTTTGCTGCAATTAATTTGTGTTTTTGCAACAATTGTAAATGGTGCCGTATAGAGAAAAGTCTGAAGTTTTTTTGGTGGGGTAAAGTAAGTTGGCAAAATACATGGGGTAACTGAGGGTTAATCAATTAATTTGCGAAATGTCCAGAAAAATTAATTCTGTATAGAAAAATGATTATATTATACTAAAATATGTTTGTAGATGATTTTGAAGGGTGACATTTTTAGATAATAATTGTTACAATTAGTTATACCAATGTTAATACATCATTTTACGATTTTATAAAAAATATTAATGGGTAAATTCATGGGTAAAGTAATGGGCAATTACTTTATATACAAAAGTAAGAAAATAGTTAATAGTTGTTGATATAAATAATTGATAATGATAATTATCTACCAATTTGAGATAGTCTACTTCATCAAAGCATACATTTCAATAAAATAAAAAGTTTTTACATATACAAAGATTATTTTTGTAAATTTTCCAAAATAATGGATTAATTGGTGTTGCCCATCTCTGATTTTCAGCACTCGTAACAGTGCAGAAATAGTAGTCTTCCACACTAGTGCGGAAAAGATCACTTTTCTGTATTCGAGCGGAAAATGGCGATTTTCTGTACTGGTACAGAAAGTGGTAGCTGTTGCACTGTTACTCATCAGAAAATGTCATTTATAAATGTCGTTTATAACATGGGCTCGATGAACCGGCGAAAATGAGCAGGTGGAAAATGAAATATTGCGCCCTAGGATCTTTTTCTGCCTGGTCATTTTGCGTCCAAGAACGGAAAAGAATCACTTTGCGCCCGATATGCAGGCACGACAAAGTTCATTTCTTGTGCAGGATAAATTGGATAAAAATTGTTATAAGAGGATTGTTGCGATATTCAGGTTTGGAAAGAGTCGGAAGTTTCCTGTGCCATAGTTATCATTATTATTGGATAGTTGTTGGGACTCGAGGGATGCATTGAGAAACTGTTATACGTAATGATTGATATTGAAAATCAATTTGAGATGTTACTTCGATAAACAATTTAAGTCTGTGCGTGATATTCAGTCCAATGCGAATTTGATAAAACTTTACATATGAATTCTTTAAGTAATGGCGCACATTTTCCTCCAGTCTGAAGATTGACTATCTCGAAGCTGAGGTTATTTAATATCAAAGTTACACAAAAATATATGAGAGGTATAGGAAACTAGTAGGCAAAGAGTACATTTCGTGTAATAACTTTTTTGTTTGCCAAAATAACAGATATTGCCTCGTAATAAGATTAACGTCTGTTAAAAGTTTGAAGAAGGTTTGCCACATTGTTTGCAAGTAATCGAAACCTATATCACAGCACCTTAATATTATATAATAAGTTAATTCAAACTTGAACCATGAATATCGTAACCAAGATAAAGTTTTCCAAACGTAATTTCATCAAGTTTATCAAAATATCTTTTTTTGACAGAGTATTAACATGAGCTTTGTAACATCTCAATTTAGTCAGGAACCGTGGTAAATAGACAAAGTAAATTCATAAAAATATTTAATTTTTTAACAAAAAAACAGATTATCCAGGTGTTATTGGGTTTTTAATACAATTCCCGGACTCTCCCAGTTCTACAAATTTCCTTGAATATTGCAGGTTTTCCCGGTACGCAACAACCCTGTATAATATTATCATTTTCTCTATTGGGTTTTGTCACGAAATGCATGTGACCTTTGGTGGTGCCACCGATAACTAGACTGACTATGTCCATGTACACATATACGAGTTGTGAACATGAGTAAATAAATGCGAAAATATTATACAAATGAATATGGATCAAATTTGTAAATGGGCGGGTACAAATCCTTATCAAATGAATTTATTGAAAGCAAATGGATTTTGAATGCAAATCAAATTATAAAACGTAGGAAAGTCATTTCTGAAACTGAAGGGTCGGCAATTTCCATTCCATTTTGTTTAAACGAATATTTCGAAAGATGTTCCTCACGAAATTAATGTTAAATTGAATGTTGATGGAACCATGATTACAATGGTTTGCTGGTGCAAAGCTGATATCGATAAATGTCAGACGCATTTAAACTAGTTATCAGCCGCGCCACTAGAGGTCGCACCTTTCATGTCAAAACCCAATTAAAAACTTATCTGTTAGACAGAGAAAATGCAAAGTTCAATTCTGCCATCTATCTGCTAAATACTGAAATTGTGGATATGATTTTATAGAGACTTGAAATATATGATTTTATAAAGACTTGAAATATATGATTTTATAAGATTTGTTCATAAATTTCACCTTAAAGTTATCCCCGCTGTCCACTTGTGCTTGTTCCCCGCTGATTGAAGAGTCGTGTCGACTCAGGTTCTCCCTCGACGCGTACGTCTGGGTCTTTGGCGTGTCATCGTCCGTGCCGTGACTCGTGTTTATGAACGGCACATCCGTCACCGAGCGCAACAGCCGCCTTCTTCTTAGTCCAAGTGTCGGCAAGTGCGAATGTGAATCTATGTCCGGAAATACCTCGGCTCTTTCAGAGACCCGCCTGGGCCGAGGTATCTCTAGTTCCAGACGTTCCATGCCTTCGTTCGGCATGTACGTCGCCATGAACCTGTGGATTACACCGAGGTGTGCCAATGTCTGCTCGTTCAACTCCTCCAACTTGCTGATACGGAATTCGACGGTCTGAAATTCATTTCGTTTAATCACATCTCTTCTTTCTAAGATACATTTTTTGTTTCTATGTGATTTCAAGTTGAACAAACTATTAGGAATCATAAAATAGAATGCGAACCTAGAGGAGTTGTTTGGAACTAGAAAAAGTTCCAGAAAAGGTCTTTCATAAGGTCTTTCATAAAGTTCTGACTTTCGAGTGGAGGAAACTTCAATTTTGAAGTGAAACTCTAATTTTGGAGTTGAAATTTCAAATTCCAACTCCGAATTTACAGTATATTTGCCTGAAAACCTGGTTTAAAATTGACTTCCTTTTTTTGCAGTATCAATTACCTGCAACGAAGCATTCTGACTGTTAGACTTTTTGTCAACGTCTTCCATCTTCTGTTGCATGTTCTCAACTCGCTCCGTGGTAATTTTGACTCGCTCCTCCGTCGACATCTGCAGTTTCAGTTCTTGCTCCCGGAAGTAACCCTCCACGCAGTCCTCCTCGAAGTCGTAAAGCCGTTCCTTGTCCTCGCCTTCGAGGAACAGCTTCAGACCATTGTCGTAGGTTTCTCCCGACGGTATGTTACACCTGCGACAGAACCGCAGGAGAAACCGGATGAAGAGGTACAGGTGGCACACCGCGATCAGCGGAGGTGGCAGCACTGGCTTCTGCTCGTACTCCATGACGACGGTGAACCGCTGGAACATCCACACCTGGTGCGCGACGGCGTTCACTTCGATGAAGATGTTGTTGAAGACGGCGATCAGGAGGTTGATGAGCAGGATGTTCGCGACCAGTAAGTAAACGGACATGGCTACGGGAGTTATCCAACGTCCTGGAAGACAGGGGATCATGCCGGGCTCGTCGCCGCAGTTCGGATCGATATTGTCTGCATACACTTCTCCGTACAACATGAAATATGGCTCCATAAATATCTGTGGAGGTTGCAAGTGCGGTTGAATTAGTCCAGTGGTGGGAATTCGGGAGTGACGATTGGGATCTAAGATGAGTGGTGAAAAAATTGTACAAGTTCCTGGTGGAAAAAAGTCTGCGAATTCATTTGGAAAAATCTGAAAAATCTCTGGGAATCTCCGAAAAACTTAGTGGAACTTTAAGAGTTTTGGAGACAGTTTCTGGGAAAGTCTGTAAATGTGTATTGCAGAATTTCTTAGAATTTCGCAGATTTAAAAGCCTAGAAAAGAGATTCAGTGAAAAGTCAGCAGAAATCTTCTGAATTACTGGGAAAGTCTGAAAATTAATTTTGCAGAAATCTGTCGAAGTCTGCAAAATACATTTGCGTGATACATGAAAAGTTCGAATTCAGCACTTTTTCAGATTATTTTAAAGCTTTGTAGAGATTTACAGAATTTTGTAGAATTTCACAGAGTTAAAAGATTACAAGACATTTTTCAGATCTTTTCAGAGGATTTTGCAAATTTTTGAAGAATTTTTTTTTCCACCGGGGTTTTTATTTATATAAAATGTTGGTGGAGAATAAAAAATAAGGTGGAACTATCATGGCAAATGTTCAGATGTTTCTTAATTGTTTTTGGTACTCTAAAAAGTTAAATTAGTTGGGAATATTGTTAAATTGATAATAAGTATTCAAATGTCACATAGTTGTTTCTATAAGAAAATATATGTACTGATTTGTTCATATTCTTCCTTGACTAGATTATCTCAATCAATGAGTTGTCGACTTTTCCTTGTATCTGAACTAATTTTCATAATTACTCATCAACATTAGAATTTTATCATGTTGGCTTTACTTAAATATCCATAGAACATTATATTTACTTTTCGTTAAAATCTAATTAATTTTTGGAGATATTTCTAAAGTAGACCATTTAATTCAGGATAACCAATATCGTCCATGTATTTATGGCTAAGATTAACTTTAAATATCTTTGGTTCTAATCAGAAGAATTGTCTTATATATAGTCAAGTGATATTCGTCCATTTATTGCTGCATAGATACATATTGAATCACATAGGTTCCATATAAATTTCTTACAGTTTTTGTATAAAAAAACCATAAGTTGTTGATAGAGAAAATATAAATTCATAACAAATTCATTGTAAAATACACGAGCTTATACAGTGAATTCAGACAGTTTTCATGTGACTTGACCAAATAATCATATGATCCTTAAAAAATTGTATTTGATCCATACAAATCCTGATTGATATTATATTCATCCATATGGTTTTAAATAATATTAATCTTATATGAAACCATAGAAATTAACATCATTTAAAGACCACATGGTTCCATATAATATCCATAACGATTTTATATGGTACCATATCATTATGGGATCACGTCATATCAAACTTGGGCCAATTTACTGAATTAGCTCATATATTTTATTATAGTTTGTTATGAATTCTATGAAAACATAACACTTTCATATGATTCTACACAGCAATTAATGGCGAATAATTACTTCAGGTACAACACCTTTCAATTTTCTACAAATCTGTAACAACTTATTTCAAAATGATTATTTCACTAGCTTGCACTAATTCACATTTTGCCATCAGATATCACATTGAAATATCTTAAACCCCAAGAAATAAAGAAATTGAAATCGGCATTCACATCTCTCACTATTTGCCACTTGGGTTCAGCGTTAGGATGCAGAATTGCTTGTCTAGCAACGCCGAAACTCATTAAAACGACTAGCAAGAGCACAACGAAATATATCATATTTTTGATCATCTTGCCCATCATTGTGACCAGCGGACCTGCAAATATAATCATTATTACACTTCTACTTAATGCTAAACAACATAAGCATCAACCCCCAAGGAAAGCTTCATACCAGTGGAACAAACTCCGAATCCTAAAGACAACTATTTTTGTCTCCGAAAGAATATAGCCAAGCTAATATTGTTACCATCAACATTATTTCAAACAATATTTGTTCTACCGTTCTGAACTTTCCTCACACCGAATAAATTTAGACTCGTACCAAGATATTTATTAACGCCTAAAATGTTGAGCATTCTTAAGTACCAATAAATGCAATCGACGCAATAAATTACGCGACCAATATGGAAGGTGGTTATGCGCAGGCGCAGAACCAAGCCGATGAAGAACACGATAATCGCTGCTGCGTCACATGGGTTCCACATGTTCCAGGACCACACGCTAAATTTGTGCGACAGCTTTACGGGCTCTGAGGTGATGATTTCGCGTACTTTTTCACAGCCCATTGTGCAGATGTAGGCGATCGCGTACAGTTCCGGCCAAGAGGGACTTGCCTTCATCTTGACGAGGATGCAATACGAGAAGATCAACAAAAACACGATGTACGCTATCTGTAAGAAAAAACAAATTAGTAGTCAGATGTTATTTTGATATAAATCCTAAAATAATACAAATAAAGTAATGGGTGTAAGTCTTACAGCGTTTGCCCAGAATTTGGTAATAGGTGCTGTATAAAACTCGTGCAGTTTCTTTTTCAGAGGCAACGGTCGGCTGTTTTTGAGCTCGTAATATTCTGTCTGCATTCCATAAGCACGTGGTCCATTTCCATCTTCGGTGTCTGCCAGAACCTTCCCATTTTCCTGTACAATTGTTTCTTTTGCAGTTGTAGTGGTGTGTTCGTTGCTTATCAACGCCTGAAGAAAAAGTAACGTTTGAAATCGGCTTTGAGACAATGTTAGTATTGTACATACAGTATAAATGAGAGAGGAAAGCATTACAGAGTCACCAGAAGAAATTTCATTTAAGGTAGTTCCTTTATTTGTAATTTTCTTGAATTTTCACTATTGATCATTTTTGTATTTTAAAAGGGACTACCTTAATTAATTGACGGACGACATAGTTGAATCTTAATAAATGTTTATTGATTGAAGTGGAATTTTCTGATGGATTTGTCTGGATTCTGTTATTATTAAGATTCTACTAGGAAAGAGTTTAAAAATAGGTAAAAATAAAGATTGCGTGAAGGTAACGGTTTCCCATTTGTTGGACATAACATAACATTTGACTGTCGCTTGCGACGAGACGGCACAGGGTGTTTACATATACATATGCGATCTCGGATATTCTGTCGTGGAGGATATTTGTAAGATTATTCCAGCACGGTTTATCGTATGAAGCACATTTGGTGATGAGGGTGAAGCAGATTTTGAAACTACTGAGCTAAGTCAGAATTCTCAGAAGTGCAGAAATTAATTTACAAATTCAAATAATATAAGGTATCAATTTTAAAGCCAATTTACAGAAAATTGGTTCTGCTCGTATGATAGTTCTACTTAGACTAAGATGGACCTATAAAACCGGAATCTACGTAATGCAGGAATAACGATTACAATTCATTGGGACCTGACGTTCCATCCAAATCTACAATTCGATTTTTCATTCACAAAATTAATTAATTAGTTATAAAACTCGTCAAGTCCCAAGTTCCAGAGAGGTGCTGACAGTATCGTAAAAAGCCAGAGGAGAAGACTTGTCATTCCGATCAGAATGAATTACTCGACTTCGTCTTTAGGGTCGGCGCTATTGTACCTTGGCACCCTGTTGACTGTTGGACCTGTAGTGAATGCTCAGACTCCTGCGCACGCGCTTCTAAAAAACACAATCAATGGGCATGCTCATTTCATTTCATCCCCAACTACGCCATTTACAGTTTTCTGTTTCTAAATCGACAGCAGTTCGACTTTTCAAACTTGTCAACTGCCCATGGACAATCTACCACAAGTATCTGGTACTTAGAGAATAGACAGTGAAGTAATGAGACCAAATGAGAACATGCTGGGGATATTGACCTCGACATCCTGGCCGGGAGGACCCTGTTCCGGTTCGCTGTCCTCGTTTTCGTCTTCCAGGGCGATCAGGTGCTCCTCCTGGGTTTGCGGCATCAGTTGCAGTTCTTCGCGACTTTTGAATTCCAGTTGCGTGATGTAGAGTGGAAAAACCAAGCCCAAAATAACCTGGAGGTATCAGTAATGAGATGGGAGTTAGAGATTTGGTATTGAGACTAGCAGAATGGGATGTAACACAAAATTAAAAATTAAAATTAAAAAAGTTTGGCCGATATATTGCTCGCCAAAGGATTCTGCTAGTCTCAATAAGCTCATGCAGAAAGATCTCAGTTGTTTTGGAACCTTCAGATTCGTGTTTTTGCGCGTGCGAAGTCCGCCCATCCAGAGATCGGCCAGGATAATCTGGCTGCATGGATGAGCCAGCAGGGGGCGGTGATTGGCTGTTACTGCGAGAGAAAGGCACGTTTGTCCTGACCAGTTCTTTAGCTCTGAAGTCAGAAGTTGTTGCGTTTGATCGTCGTCTTGTCGGTAGCAATAGTCCAGCAATTCCAAGGCTGTAAGATAAACACCCTATTGTAATAGGTAACCTCATAGCTTACATTACCTGTGATATACTCCAAAAACAATGTGGAACAGGTGTTTTATTACAGTTTTTTTCTTTTTTTTCAGTTCGCAACTGATTAAAAACAGTTGTTCTCTCAGGAAATAATTCAATTCTCCTAAACCCAAATAAATTCTCCTAAAGTCCTCATTATTTATAGAGTTTGAAAGCATTTACCAATATTTTCAAACTCCTTTCCATATCCCCTCAACTCGTCGTACACTTCGGTCTCCAGATCGTCCTCCGCGGCTTCGTGCGCCATTGCTTTGTACAGTTTCAAGGCTACGAGAGCCTTGGCGAGGGCCTCCTCGCCGTGCTGCCACATCAGCAGCGCCATCTGCTGTCGCTTCGTCAGAACCGCCCAAATGAGCAATTCATTGAACGGGTAGTCGAACAGAGCGGTGTCCTGATTGGCTGGCAGCGCCTCCGCCCGCAGACTCATCGTCAGGCCGCCGGATTTGCTGCCGGAGTACGAGCGACTGTTGTAGCCGATGGCGCAGCTGTTCCTGTGCATGTACTGGTGGTAGCCGCCGGACCGCTTCATCACCCTGGTGTACAGAATGCGAAACTCCTTGCGAGTGTACTGCGCGCGATAAGCCCCTCCCATCAACTTGTTGATCACAAGACCGATGTCTTGGAGCGTGTACATGTAGCCGTGAGGAATGTTCGGCCGTACGTCACGGAGAATGTAGTCGAGTGTGTTTGAGGGTCCTTCTTTCTGCAGTGAATAATGTAGGACTGTTATCTTTTAGATCAATATTCAAATAAAGTGTAAGAATAATTCTGATTTATTGATCTCTGGAATTAGGACCTCTGGAGTGATGGATATTGCAGAATGTTTGAATAATAAAGGGTCTCAGACACGAGACGTTACTTTGGATGTAGAGATATATGAAATATGAAGGAGAATCAAATTGAAGTACATAAGTAGCCAGTATTAGGGAGGTTCGAGGTATATTACTTTTGATATTATCGGGTAAAAGTGGAAGTTTTATTACGTTAATGCGCTTGGTTGGCAGAGATTGAAACTGGAAAAGAAGAAGCATTAAACGGTTTTGATTCCAGTTCCGGTGCTTCTTGTTAGTTGGTAGAAATGAGGTTGTTTTAAACTCCTATTTTGCCAGAATTCGGAAAAGCTTTTTTGCCGACTCTAAGTGCACTTCTTTGAGCAAATTGCAATGTAAACTTGTCTCAAAATGTTTTTGGTTATTTTAATTTAATTTTTATTTGCCATTCTTAGTTGGTGGAGCGATTTGTCTGGTTAATTCCAATAACGAAAGAGACTCTAGCCTGCTAAATAGAAGTGATTATGGTATCTTGAAGGCCCTCGGTTTCGGTCAGGTGCTTCTTACTACCAAAGTAAACTAATATCAAAGTTTTAACAACTTTGTCTTAACTTCGGTGAAATTAATAAAAAAACATTATTTCGGCGAATCTTCCCCGAATTTGAACCAAACTTGAAAATACTTAATATTTAACGATTTCAGAGGTTAAAAGCGTTAAATATTGTATATTTTTTTCGGTATATTCCAGAAAGTCCGGAAACTCAGCAATTTGAAAACATCGCTTCTTTCGATCATTTTCCACGTCTACCAAACCGTTTCGAGCTGCGAAATAACGATTAATTATGACTTTTTAAAAATGATTTCTAGGCACATTTGGAGGCCCGATTCCGGTTCTGAAACTGCTTCTTTCTAAGCTATCCAATACATAACAGCTCTGGTTCTAAAAAATAAATCGGTCCCAGTTCCAGATTCATTCCCTGGTTTTTGGATCGATAAGTTGATTTTCAAAATATCGACTAACAGTGTTATACAACTCCTCTAGTCGTGGAATGGACAAAAATTTGCGCATCGACACGCCGTTCTCCAGGAGGAGCTTAACGAAGTCGATCCGGTCGTGTTGCAGAGCCTGCATCATCGCCTGGTCGAGCGCGCCAGGCTCCCACTTTTGGCCGTAGATGAAGATCTCGCTTCGAGCGATGTCCACGCGGTTCCATATCAACGCCAGAGACAGTTGCTCGGCGGGTGACAGCTGCTGCGACTTGAACAAAGCTGTCAGAATAGTTTGATCAAGCTCTTGGGGACGATCTTGGCTTATCCTAAAGACAGTAATCTGCGAACAGAATGAGTGGTCATTGATTTCGGCTGGCGAGGAATCTGGGTCACGAGCTCGCCCGGAACTTCAAGTTACCAAATGTTTCTTTCGCACGCATTGGAGCAACTCCGAGTAAAGTTGATTTGATTGTTCTGTAGTTACTTTGAAAGTCTTTTTGATGGTTTCCAGCAACTTCTCGCGCATGCTCTCCAGGATACCTTCCCCTTCCTCGGTGTCGTCCTCGGAGGCATATCTGGGGGGTAAGTCGCAAGTTAGGTGGAGATGATGAGATGTAATTTGAATTTTAGTTGTATTGTAATAATTTTTATTGTAGTTGTATGGTGTAATATTGGGGGATATTGAAAAACCGTTTACTTGTGCATAAAAGCTATGAGATCGGCGGCGCGACCGGAGCCGTCGCAAATGACTACAGGTACTGGCGGGTTGTCCGTTACATACTCCAGCACGGACCGAATCGTGTTCGTTCCACCCTCTATCACTAATGCTACTACAGGAATGCTACTGTGCATATCTATGGACAAAAACATACAATTGTCGATGAGCATCGATCTTAGCAAGTTTATATTATAATCGCACACTATTGTCTACTCTCTTAAAGGGGAATGCGACCAAAAATTTATGAAAATTCGGAAAAAACGATTTTTTCTTTAAAGTTTTTGATGTTTTTACCCTTGACTGTGCGATAATTCTGTGGTTTTGAGGAAACACCAGTTAAGTCACATGTTTTGACAAATTTGGTTAAGAGCGGAAATTGATATATTTTTATATATATTTTCATTTGGGAACGTCGAAATGTTATTATCTGATGTACATTTTGCTCAATTTTGACAAAACATAACCAGTGAAGTGTCATTTTTGAGGAAAACCAGTTAAGTTCCCATTCAAAACACATAGGAAAACTTAAATTTAATTTTGGTAACTTAAACATTATATTTTCCCTTTATTTTGCATCACAAATGGTATCCAATAGACATAAAAAAGATTGATATAAAAATGCAAAAGTTAACTTTTGATACTTTAAACGCAAATATCTCAAAATCACAAAAAAGTGACTTAACTGGTTTTTCCTCAAATCCACAGAATTTGTATTCCAACATTACAAATTATGTTTTTTGAAGATTTTCTTCGGTATTAAGAAGATTGCACCATTTTCAGCGAGATTATCTGGAAAAATTTATGTTTCGCGTTTCCTTGCTCTCGATTTTATTTTTCTCACCCAGTTTTTTCCGAATTATTCCAGATTTGTCATAGTTCATGTTTAATTATGATAAAGAATGTCTTAAGGCGAAATTTCGATTAATTTGTTTCAATAAAAATTACATCGCTTTGAGTATCAAATTTACTGAAAAATAGACCAAAATTGGCCTATTTTGTGCATTTTATCAATGAACAAATCAAAACTGCAAAATGGAGTACAAAATTAAAAAATTTGTCTTAAGATAAAGAAGTGAGGATAGTGTTTTTTTTTATTTAAAAAATATGAATAATCGTATCATTATAATTCCACCATAGCGAGATTCCACACTTTTGGGAGAATATGGCTGGCTAACAAATCATCCTTTTTAGTAAAACATTTCCAGAATTAAGGTCATGCTGAAAGAGTGATTACCGACAATACGGTTATTTCAAAATACGGTAAGATGACATCGTTTGAATTAATTTAAAAACCAGAGCGATATTTTCTCACTTTTTTTACACGTTTTATCACGCTAGCAACTTATTTTACGATTGCCGAAAAATCGTAGAATTCACGGCATTTCATAATGCATCAACGTATTATGAAATGCCGTGATATAATGTATCATTTTACAGCTGACAACATTCTCCCATAAACACAGAATCTCGCTCTGGTTAGTTTCTTACGAAATATTAAACAATATTTTTTTTAGAGGCAACCCTAACACCGCTGCAACAGACTTTCGACTTGGCTTTAATGATTCCTCGCAATTTTGCCTCATAGAAAATACAAAATTACGAAAATATTATATTTTGCACCAAAGGCGATGAAGCGGAAAATTTTATTTCTCGATCGAAGTTTACAATCCGAGCTAAAGGCGAGGTTTGTAACAAATTTTTTTTCATCCAATTTTATTGAACCAGGGTGGAACAAATGTTTATTGGGGTTTCGCTTAATTTACTTTTTATTTAGTGTAAGATTAACAAAATACTGAAATATCAAAACATTCTGATGAAAATAATCAATTTTAGACATTTTGGTTGCACCTCTCTTTAATCCCCAGGTACTCACATGGCCTTAATTTCATATTCGAAATATACTTTTCCAGCTTCCGCCTGAGCATGATTTCGGCACCATACCGGCCGCCAGTTCCATTGTCGACCAATAAAAAATATGCATGCCTGTTGTTAAGTACGGCGTATTTAGACCTGCAGACACACGCAAATAGTCAGAATCATATCCATCAGTCACTCAAAGACAATTAAGTTGTTTATCATAACTCAGCTCCAGCACCATCTGAACTCGTAAACTTTTACTTTTGTACTCGACACCAACTTGTCAACATGTTTATTTGCATTTAAACGAATGTACTTGTTATATTATCGCTACCAGATGGCGTTCCAAACCTATTAGCTTGAAACAAAAATACTCCTACTAATGTATTTACGAAAGTTCCTGCTTGGCAATGTTATGAAAAACGACCTAAGGGTCTCGAAGTTTGGAGATGTGGTAAATAACGACTCGGAACTTGGGCGATGATTTACCATGGCGAGGCCAGTGAGTCGTAAGGAACTTCTCGTCCCCGGCCTATAAGTTCGTGGCTCTTCTCTAATATTCCCCAAGGCGCGATACCTATACTGACAACGCGACCTTGTCTTTGAGCACGCTCGAGTAACAACGCATCTCCAACCTGCCTGGTGACGCCTAAACCAAATTAAAGTTTCGTAACTTCAATTTAAATTAATAATGCAATATATGAACTTCAACTAATCTTACCCTACAAACTAAATGCAAGTTTGTAACGGTACATGCATCACATTTTTTTCAATTAAAATTAATCAGAAAAATAATATTGATCATTTTAGATTAATACCGATTGAAAATTCAATTAGATCCTAATATTTCTTAGGGTAAAAGTCAGTAAAATGTCCAAATTTTTATCTTTGGTTAAAAAAATAAAAATTGGATAAAAATACAAGAGTTGTAATTTATAATTCATGAATCATCAAATTTCGTGGTTTTTTCAGCTTCATCCTGGCAAATTTACCAGTATTTGTTCCGCCTGTGAATATCCATGCTCCAGTGGTCTTCGCTGCTTTCAACAGTCCCTTTCTCAGCACCTTTTTCAACGCGGGTTGTAACTCGAAGTTGGACCTGCCTCCATGCACAGTGATCAGCAGTTTCGGCAGACCCAGGCTCCATTCTCTGCACAGCAGTTGCACTATAGGCTCCGGCCTTGTGTCATGTGCCAGTCTCACGTACTGGAAAAAGTGACACGATTTAACTGGTGATTTAACACTCAGACGCACATCTTCTACTCGATTAAATTCAAGTGATCGAAGAAAAGCGGACGATACGTCGTCCAAGGCTGCTTTTAAAATAAATGTGTTACGTTTCATTAAAGTATGTCGGCCACTGGGAACGACGTCGCCCTTGATGGATATCTCTGTCATAAATTGGTTTCAGTCTGTATTCAAATTTTACGTCTTTTTATACTCGAATTGTATTGTAAAGCTGCATTGGGGTAAAATCTTAATCGTTACGATATTGATATTTGCATTATAAGATGAATTTGCATTCAGGTTTGTTCGCGATGAAAAAACAGGTGTTGTTCTCTTCGCCCTCGTTTTCCATAGTAGTACGACTGCGAAATTTCACTGCTCATAATTTACTAGTCGTAAATCTCGCGTAACTTCAATTTGGCCCGAAAAAATTGCGCGCATAAACTTCGTTATTGACATGGGGGCAGTCATTTTGATTTATCCGCAACGACTTCTATCTGAAGATACCGTCCGTGTTCCACACGTGTACTACAAGTCCAATTTTCGAAACAGTGACATTTCAGTAAATGATCTATCTTCGACATTAATTGAGAGAATTCCATCACGTTAAACCTGAGACTATTTCTAAAAATTCGTTAAAAATGGCAAAAAGATTTATCAGGGTTGTTGCGATTTTCTAATTTGAGAATTAGCTAACTTTTTAGGTTTTCCAGTGCCACGATTATATTCCAGGTCATTTTTTCAGCTACTGAAAGTACACTTCGTGTTAAAATTAATCACCCTCTTGCCATTTAAAATAGATATATGGATTAGTAGTAGATTGATTTTTAATTTATTATTTCCAGATGTGGATTTGAGACTTTTTAGTCCAATCTACCAATACTTCAATATGAAACATAGCTTTCAATAAAAAACATTCGACTTTTATACTGAATTATGATTTGGCAATATTGTACGCGTTTTGTCTCAATATGAGTAAAAACGAAAAAATGCCCGTCGTGTATCAGCCGTAATGATTGTATTTTACTGTTCCATGGAATCAACGTATCGATTTCATGTTATACATTTTTTATTAAATGCTTTAAAAGGAAAATTATTGCACTTTATCCGTTACAAAACATTGGATAATTGTTGAATTCACCCGATATCCGTATATTTTAAATTAAGCTTTAGTATAAATGTTTTTTGGCGAAGCTGTTGAGTGTATATCAAATCTATTAGTTCTATCCAATTAACCTATATTTCGATGTTCCTAACTGATAAACAGTGAAATGTATTGGTTGAAACCGATTAAAAATAAGAAAACTCAAATGTGTAAAAACATATTAGTTTGAACCAATACTTTAAAAGAACTCGTCAACTTTAATTTTTGTTAGAAAAAGTTAAAATGCAATAAAGAAATAGTTTGGCATTTTTCTATGTCAATTTTTATATTTAAATTGACAAAACAGGAGATGAGAAGATCACTGCAGAGATGATCAACAATCTTTCTCCATTTAAACGATAATCTCAGTATTTCAGTATTGATATTGGTTTAAACCATCTAAGAAACTATTAAATTAAATTAAAATCAATTTAACTTTTTAAAATTAAAATCAATTTAAAAAAGAACATACAATTCATCTACTGGTTTTTATTGGTTGGTCAATAAAAAATGGTAGTCAAACTGCCTTACGAACCTGTGCCTTTGTAGGATGTGGCAGACCCTGGAACTCAATGGTCCCATAGGCGTCAGTCGGAGAAGTCTTAGTGTTCCTCCCAGGAGCCCAATGTTCCCTCTCTTCCTCGGCGATTTTCCCAGTCGAGAAAGTCTGCACGTCCGCACCAATGCCACAATGGTGCGTGTACGTGTGACCGCAGCAGCATCTACAATTTTCGGCATGTCAGATAAATCGATAGCTAATTAACGGAATAAGCCAGGTTTAATCAGGGACACGCGAGCACATCCTAAGCCAAAGATTTCCTATAACCAGTATTTACAGTCACTCCGTGCAGCCAAGGCCCAAAGCTTCGAATGGTGCTGTTGTTCGTTCGGCAAGCCACAGGGAAAGGTCAACAAAAACGCAAACCAACGTCAAACTACTGTTTGGTGTATCCAAAACCAACAAACACACTTGTTTCAAAAACAGGGAGAGTCGAAGCGGAGTAAGCTGGCATGCAGAAGGTGACGTCGCGAAATTCGAACGACTGTGGGAACTAGTGGCAACAGGTGACTGGATTGCGATTGGATTTTGCGGTCAATCAATGGGCTACGCGAAATGGATTGCACGGAGCCTCACCTGGATGCGGTGATTACGTCATACTCGGCCCTTTTATCGCCAGACGCCTTTTGCAACCTAGGCAATGGGTTCAAAACAGACGGAACAATGAAACGTAAAGTAATGTCCAGCGGTGACAAGAACGCAACAGCCACAGAGGCATTCGATTGGTCTACTGACTACGAGAGAGAAGTTTTTGTTTGTAGGATTCAATCGAAACATCCAATTAGAGATTTCAGAGCAGAGGTTTCTAAGAGGAGAAAACTTGGTAGAAAGATTACGAGCAAAGGGAATTAAAAATGAATGGTTTCAGTTAATCTGAATGCATCCCTAAGGGAACATAGTCCATAAAACGTTTTGTAAACGTATGTTAAACATTTAGTGTCCAATAAGCATTCTTGTTGTCGTAAAATTTCAAAACGCTTAAAGAACATTTTGAAATTTCACGAGTTATGTATTCTACATTCTGATTTAGTTAACTAAAAAAATGAAAATTGCATTCTTTATGAACAGTAAATTAATAATTTATTTAACAAATTCTCATTTCTTTCTGCAAGTCACTTCTGACATTTTTAACTCTCTACCCAACTTTTTGCTACTGTACATCGGCGTTTCCACAATCTCATTCTCCCCAATTATCTCCCACTTAAAACTTTCCGAAGCAGAATAAAGTAACCCTATTTCGCTTACTTTTCCCGGCGAATAAAATAACGAAGGACACAACTTTTTCGTCAAAGCTGCCGACTTAAAGTAAAAGTCAGACTAAACGGAATCCGGAATTGGACGATTCGATTGCAAGCTCTGAGAATCATAACTCGGTACTTCGTCTGACGAAAGCATCGCAGCGACTTCAGAAACAATTACGCGAATTGAAAGGTGCATTAGCATTCCAATTAAACATTACAATCTGATTAAAAAAACTTGCCCGACCGGTTACTTCGGTCGCTGCGAAATTTCGGAAGAGTTTCATCCTCTTTCGTCAAACTCGGCGCAAAGCTCCACACCGACCGTGTAATGTTCATTAAGCGACGCGTTTGTCCCTTAATTACAAAACAACGTGGCTTTATGCCGCCGAACGGACTTTATTGGAATTCGTTTAAACGTCATTATTATAAACGGACGCGCGAACCGCCGCTTTTTGCACAATGCAAACGTTCAGCCCGGATAATAATAATAATAACAACAATATCAAAACAACGGCTATTATAATGGCCAGAGCGACGGGCGAGCTAATTAAAAAGGCGCGCTGTTTTCCCGTCCGATAATGCAACAAACGATTCAATTTCGCGAACGCGGGAGGGCCAATTTTCATCGAAAGGGGATAACGAAATGCGTGGGAAAAACGCTTCTAAGAGCCGGACGGCGTTTAATTAAAATGTTTCGTGATGCCAAATATTCCAGTCGACAAAACCCCAATTACGGTGTACCGTCAGAAACTTTAATAACAAAAAGACCTAATGGATTTGCTCATCTCCAGCACATTTAATTCATAATTCCCAGTTTAACTCAGTTTATGAATGTCGGATATTTGCGATTATGCACGCAAATGTTGACAGATACATAATGGAGATTAACTCTCAATTGTTTGGTATGGGTATTATTAAGTTTTCCGTTTGAAGTCCGGGACCTCGTTAACTTTTCATTTGGAATGCAATTTGTTTGCTGTGGAAAAACATCGTCATTGAAAAAGAGACAGTTCCACCAACGGGTGTGGAATTTGAGCAGAAAATTGGTAAATCTTTTCATCTGAACCGTGTACGAATGTCAATTTAGCCAGCTCGATGAGATCTCCAATTTTAATTCACTACGGTGGAACCTTGTTGTCGCGCATGCGTACGGCGAAAAGTCGCTTCGGGCCATTTCACAAACGTCGTTTCGAAAACGGTAACACAAAATTCATTTGATTATGCGCATACAAAGCGGCGGGATCCGCGCGTGCAATTACTTATGAATCATCCTATTTCTACTACGTAACATACAAAATTCTGCGACCGCGGGCGTATTAACATAACACGTAACAGAGTCGCATAACAGTGTCGACAATTAATCTGCAATTTGAATCTTGAATTTTCATGCACACACAATGTACAGCCAAACATCGACAGGGTTTGATGTCTGTGTGCGCGTGCGTGCATGTGACTTATGTGTAAGCCCATGTAGGAAAACATCGCAATGTCGGAACGATTCTGGATGAAGTTAATTGTACGCCATATGCATTCAGTGTGAACAGCGTAGTTAATTTCTGCAACAGTATGAACCGTTTGCTCAAAGCCGTTCCCTGGTGAAAAGGAAAATATATTGACATTATATTGGCGCAATATATTTCCGATATATTCTGATATATTGCCATATAGTGCACCAATATATTGTCAATATATTTAAATATAATGGAATTATATTGGCACTATATATTTTCAATGTATTGAAAATATATTGACGCAACATATAGCAATATATTTTTATATATTGCCATATATTGGAGATATATTAGAAATATATTATTAATATATGCTTCTTACTAGGGATATGAAGGTATTTAATAAATTATATGTGCGTAATTGCGAGTAAATATAACCTACTTAAATTTTCAATAATATATCAATTTCAATAATATATCAATTAAATTAAATTGTTTAATTACAAAGATACATTTAGTAAATTGAAACATTTTAGAATAAAATATTTTATTAATAACATTAAATTAGTAGTTAAAATGGCTTTATCAAATTGTATGTGGATTTGAATATCGATTGATGTTAATTATATAATTTAATTGTAAAACGTAATTATTATCAAATAATAATTATTTAATAATAATTACGTTTTTTATTATTTGTTAAACAAAAATCTGAGGTTCTCAGTCATGTGGAGTTTATTGCAAAAACATAGTATTATTAAGGTGATGTACATAGAAAAATAAAAATACGATTAAATTGTGATAATCATAACAAACTACAAAATATAACGCGTAGCAACCATTAAACATTGCTTATCAACTAGCAAAGAAGGATGTATATCTGGCAGTTAGCTCCACTGTTTTTGCAAAACATTTGCAGATCCTCTCTCTCTACGCAAAATAATGATCATCGAAATACAGCGGAATAAGTGGCTTAAACAATATATCGACGCTTGCAACGAAAAACCGGACAATTCAAATTATTGGTGAAAAACCGGACGGGGGTCGACATCTTTATCGCATACATGTTAATGTCATACATGTATGACATTTATATCGCAGGTTTTTTTCATTGCATGTCACTTACATCGCATATTGTTACTGCAAAGGATAAAATGACCCAACTTCGTTAGTTTTAAAAAACTAACTAAGCTGCTAGTTTTAGCGAAATGAATGTTATTGTTAGTATTGTTAGTTTTTTAAACGGGGAGCAGAGCCCCCCAGATGCGCGGGGTGTTCAACGGGATTGCCAGCCCCCCTAAACACTCCGGTGAGAGGTCCGGGGGCGGAGGGGGCTTCAAGGGGCGGAGGGGGGCTTTCTATACTTTTACTCGGGTGGCGAGTAAAAGTATAGTAAAAATACGTAATACGTACTTTCGGGTGTTTTTTGCGGTCTTTAGGGATTTTTGACGGTCTTTCGGGTATTTAGGGGTTTTTGGCAGTCTTTCAGGTCTTTGAGGATTTTTGGCTTTCTTTCGAGTCTTTGGGGATTCTTGGCGGTCTTTGGAGTCTTTAGGGGTTTTTTGGCAATCTTTCGGGTCTTTGGGGGTTTTTGGGGGTCTTTGGAGGTTTTTTAAATGCCTGGCTGATTCCGCATATCTTATCGTAGAAGTATAGAGACGGATTTTTAGTTCCCCTGGTTTAAATAACAAATCGAAAATTTATATTCAAATATGAATATAGTTGTAACGTAAAAATGTGTAATGTGAAAACTAAATTGCCTCCTAATTTAATTCATATATTTGTTAGTCTAGGTTTGAAATTAATGATTATTTGTCACTTAAGGAGGGACCCCACCCTGACGGCTCTAAAAAATAGCGATTTTTCGGAATTTTTTAAGGGTTAAATATTACAAAATTTTTTATATAAAAATATTAAAAATTGCAGCAGGACTAGCCTTCGGTGTCAGCCACCTACAAAAAAACGCTCCTCCATTAGTGCCACTTTTAGTCAGTCCTGAAAAAAGGTAGAACAAAATCGTTTAGATTTTCTTAAACAATATTGCATTGGCTATCGCGAAGAGTAGGATTTTTTAAAAATTTGAAAATCTGCAAAAATGGCAGCTATTTGAAAAAAAATTTTGTTTCGTAAGAAAAAAAATGCTATAAAATTGTTTATAAAAAATCGAAAAATTAAAATATCAAAAAAAATCCTACTCTTCGCGATAGAGAAAACAATTTTACACATTGCCGAG
>JABFPB010001437.1:0-25327 GCA_022817645.1 Ceratoteleas bidentatus | reverse complement strand
CTCTGACATGTTTCCCAATATGCCCAGGACCCTGTTCCCCAACATGTCCGCCAACTTGTCCCCCCAAATGTCCATCTAAGTGTCCCCCTCCTTGTCCCCCACCATGTCCCCGCAGATGTCCCGATCCATGTGCACCTAAGTGTCCGGAACCATGTCCTCGGAAGCCAGTTTGTATGAAATTCGCCTTGTCCCCCATGCAGTACTCAGCAATCATGTGTTCCCAACCACCTAAGTGCAATAAGCCATGTCCCATAACTTGTGCTATACCAATGTTGCCAGGAGTCCCAAAACAACCAGTAATGGCTATATGTTGCCAATAGTTACTATCATGCAATAGCCGGATAAATCGTCGTAATAATGTAAATGTAAACAATGTAAACCTGCTATTTATCTGTGACTTGAAATATATTCAATAAACATTGCAAAACATTGATTGGCTGTTAGTGGTTTTATTTGATTTAGCGCTTATGTTAATATAGTACAATCTTTGTTGAGGATAAGGACTCAAAAGATTAAATAGAATTACTTGGTGCCCTGACTTTAAAAAAAAAAAAAAAAAATTCCTGACTAAAAATTGTTTTCATAAATATGTTCACAGCTGTTTATTTTTGATAATAACTGATTGACAAGGTAAATTTCCTTTGTGGTAGTAATTCTATTTGTCATTTTATTAAACATTAACTTAAAAAAAGGTTAAAATATTGGAAAAATTTTCAGCGAAAACAAACGTTATCCTTTTGTTTTTATGGATTAAATTGATGGTTCTTAATTTAAAGTGTGCTCTTAATTACAGAAAACACAGTCTCTAAAAAAACAAGTTCTTAATTACAGTTTCATAATGTCCGGCCAACCAACTTTACTAATCAAATTGAGAAAATCGGAAAATTCTATGATTTCCAACATTCGGTTAGTTTTCCTTCCCTTTTCCAGAAATTGAAAATACCACCCTGTTATTTGCGATTGTGACTTTGTTTATTTGGCGAATCACCGCAAAAGCTTTGATTTAGTCGATTATTGACATAAATTGTTTTTCAGAGACTTGTAAGAACTAATGTTTAGTACTTCTTATTTTATACATTTCGGATAATAAAATAAACCGTGCATTACGGTTTAAAAAAATCTGCATACGGGTTTTCATTGAAAGCACTCCATGCGTCCTCAGCCAATATATACATGTATATATAAATCAGACCAAAAATAAACCTCAGAGTATAGTTAGTCTCATAGCAGTTGAACTCGAATCGTGAAATGAATAAAACAGTTTTTGTACATATATTTCGACTAACCATGAGTATAAGGATATAACTCCGCAACTAATATTTTATATGACGACAGAAATGGACTCTACAAGATTTTTATTTATTGTATACATACTACTCATTGTTGAATACGGTTCGGAGGAACGTAGTTTTAAAATGTAAGTCATATACACGTTTTAGAGAAAACATTAATTTATTCTTAATTATATTTACCCTCAAAACAAAAACTGATAGATTAAAAAGATATACAAATTGACCTTCCAAGAAAATTTTCAGAGTTGAAAAATGGACTGATGCAATCGGTAAAGAACTTTGGGATTTGACTAATGCAGTTGCCAGGCCAAGTGACATCAAACTGGTAATTAAATTGCATATTAACATTGTGATAAAAATTATTTTGACATTATTCCTATCTACGCCCATTAAATTATAATTTACATTTCCACGGAGGCTCATTTTCTATGATTAAATATCAATATAGATTAAATTTTTGTGAAACACAAATAAGCAATCTCTTTTTTCTACATATGTCTTTATCAGAGATAAATTAATAGTTCTAGAATATGCTTATGATATTATTCATCAAATAATATTCTAAGAATGTTTCTGGAATTTTTATACTGAATTTGCTTTGAAATGAATAAACCAATCGTTTTTATTTTTCAGCAATATAAAACTTTAAACACAAAAGTAATGAGAAAGTCTGGCGAAGATATAATTGACACTATAAGTGAAAACATGGGGCTCATGCTAAAAACGAAAATTGATGCAGTTAATTGTGTGCGTTATGCTGCAGAAGACATAATCGAAACTTGGGAACCTGTGGTTGACCTTAATTTTACATATACGTCGTCAAAGCTTAGCACCTGGGATAGAGAAATAGTGAAAGAAAAGAGAAACCAATCTGTCACATACAGGTTGCTACTCTTAAAACTCACATAAACCCATACGTTGCGATACTTAAATCGAAATACGTTAACAGCGCCATCTTGATCGTAAGTTTTGGGCCGCCAACTTGATTGAAAATAATTAAATTTAGATTAAATATCCATTCTATGACATTGCTAATTATGGACCAATTGAAAATCTAAACAAAATATTATACAGTAGTTATGACAAAATAAAATATTCATCATTGGGATGGCCCAAAAGTTCGTATTGTCAGCACGAAATCAGCATTGAAAATGTTTGTATCGTAGCGTAAAATAAAGTTTATTATTTAAAATGAATACTAACATGCATTAATACTTCTCTTTCAGTATAATGGGATTGAGTAAAATAGACTACTTTGCAGATATTCCTATAAACACCACCATTACAGCAGTGCATGTTCCTTCAAATGTCCATGACTTGGACGAAAAAGTAGCGAATGACATAATGTGGTCAGAGTACCTGGAAGAGACATTCAGAAATAATTACATGAGGGACCCTGCATTGTCCTGGCAATATTTTGGCTCAAAAAATGGAATTCTCAGATTGTACCCAGCAATGAATTGGAAACATGTGTTGCCTGTTGAGAGACCAGTTGACCAGTATGACTGTCGTATGAGAAGTTGGTTTATCGAAGCTTCCACTTGTAGTAAAGACATGGTGATCCTGATAGATAATAGTGGCAGTATGACTGGAATGGGAAGAACGATAGGTAAAGATTTCAAAAGTATAACAGAAGTTCAGCAGCCAATTTTTCATCGTCTCATTCTGTTGACTTCCGATTTGCTCCTTATTCCAATTTGTTCCTTATTCAAGGAACAAAAGTTTGTAATGCGGAAAAATTAACTTAAAACCCGATTCTGTAAATAAATACTTTGAAAATCCCTGAAAATCTCTGAAAAACTCTTAAACAATCTGTAAAACTCTGAGAAACTATGACAATTACTCTGAAAATCTCTGAAAAAGTTTGACAGTTCCAATAATTATAGATTTTCAGAGTTTTTTGGATTATTTTAGAGTATTTCAGAATAATTTTCTAAGTTTTTCAGAAATTTTCAGAGTTTTTCAGAGTATTTATTTCTACAAGGGAGGGACAAATTACGCCAAGAGAGAAATGCGTCAATCGGATGGAAATTAGAAGCTCGCGACTGTTTCGAAAATGAACATGTTTAAAACATTGGTTGTAAATAGTAAGTTAACTTTATTTAACTTTATTAAGATTTATGAACTTTTCAGCAAAAACCACGATGATATCAGTACTGCAAACATTGTCAAACAACGACTTAGTTACAGTGTTCAATTACTCCGACACCACTGATGATCTTGTGGCTTGTTTTAAAAACAAACTGGTGCACGCGACACCAGAAAATTTAGAGAAATTTATATCTGTAGTCCCTGAAATGGAACCTGAAGGATTAGCGAATTTAACTGAAGCATTTACAAGAGCATTTAGTATACTGAAGCATTACCGAACAATTCGGGGTTGCAGTGAAGAAAACCATTGTAACCAGATCATTATGCTCATCACTGATGGAGTCCCCGGAAATCTGACAGAGGTATCTTGAAATATATTCACCTGTTACCTATCGTGCACACTGAGAGAAAAAGACAAGTAAAAATTACTGTTTAAACAGTGATGCTGGGATAACGACCATGAAAAAATTATATCGTAAAAAACAGTAAAATTTAAATTGTTTAAATTTTACTGTTTCACAATTTTAATTAAAAATTGTTTCAACTGCAAATGTTACTGTCTTTCACAATATAATTTTCAGTGTCGTTAATATCTCAGCGACGCTGTTTTAACAGTAATTTTTATTATACTGAGCTTTTTTCTCAGTCTAGGGGTGGGAATTGGTGAGATCTTTTCCTTTTCTTTTCAGGTATTCAAAACGTGGAATTGGCATGAAAATAGCACGTACATCCCAGTCAGGGTGTTTACTTATCTTCTTGGAAACGAAGTGACAAATGTTCGAGAGATACAGTGGATGGCTTGTCTGAATAGAGGGTACTATTCTCACGTACATAATCAGGAAGAAGTCCGGGAACAAGTGCTGAAGTATATACCAGTGATGGCACGTCCTTTGGTTCTCCAATCTGTCGAAAATCCTGTCGTTTGGACGCATGTCTATGCCGATTTGGTACTACAAACTTTATCTTCATAACGATGGTTCGGAAGAAAAAGTCTAGACTGGCAATGAAGAAATCTAATTTTCACAAATTTAAATGGGAAAATGTATTCAAACTTTTGAAAAGACTTTTTCATTGTCAGTCTGAATAGTAGACATTTTCGTCCAACCATCAATATAGTTGCAACTCACTGAATTTCTTTTTATGCAACTCTAACATTTTTCAGGTCAATAGAGACTGCAGCACAAATTCAACTATCAATACAAAGTGCGAGAAGTTCAAATTCATTACAACAGTCAGTGTTCCGGTTTTCGACAAGCAGACCTATGACCCTGAAACTGGTAGAACAGCCCATTTGCTTGGCGTGGCAGGAACAGATGTAAACATCAAAGATATGCGTAGATTGACGTTATCCTTTAAACTTGGGGTCAACGGTTATGGTTTTATCGTGTCAAATAATGGCTATGTGATTATGCATCCCGACTTAAGGGCAACTTTTGATAACCGTTTGAAACCAAACTACAACAGTGTTGATCTTACAGAAGTTGAAATCTTGTATGATGGAAAAGGACCCAGGTTTGCATTGACCTTATTCCTCTAGACCTGTTCATTCGTTGTTTATCTGAAAAGAAATTATATAATAATAAATTACGTTGTACATAGAGACATATGTAGAAAAATTCCAGTGAAATACTGCAGCATACATATAGTCAGATGTACTTATAGACTTTGTCGTTTTCGTTTATAGAGTTCACGGTGAAAACGTCTTAAACCTTCGAAAGGCTTTGGTTAGACACGAAAAAGGAAATTTGTTGAATGTACCAGTAAAGTTGCATTATGATGATGGACGCAGAGTCACTGTGGAAACTAGAAATTACTTTTATGCACCATTGCCAGGAACTCCCTTTGGTCTGGCAATTGCTTTACCAAAGTATGGTAGGAATATAATCCAAGTGAGTACACGAATCCACGAAGAAAATAACACACCTCCAATCCATTTGAAAATAAAACTTTACCTTCTCTACATTTTCATTTCAGATAGGTGACGAGATTGGAAGGAACCAAAGGATCAACATCACCATAGCCCAGTTCTTCGATGGCCCATATTGGAGGGTTCATCCAGAATGGGTTTACTGTCGTTTCCACTACTTGGACTATATGCCGTTCGATAGTCCAGAGGATGAAGTTAGATACTTTGTGCACATGGTCGACAGACCAAATTGGATTTGGTCAAAGCAATACGAACACTTCACGACAAAGAAAGAAAATATTTCGAAATATTCTTCCTGCGAAGTGAAGACTTTGGAGAGACACGATTACTACTGTGACGAAGAGCTGATGCAGTTATTGGTATTTGATGCCAAAGTCACCAAGTACACTTATGACAAAAAATTTCGATTGGACCGGTTTGAAGATCAGCAACATTTGATAAAGCTGTACAAGATATTTGTTAGATTTATAGCCACTCACAGTGGCCTGACTAGATGGCAGAAGATCACCGTTCCCCAGATGTCTGATGCTATGAAGAATTTTGAATTTGGCGATGCGTATAAGAGGACAATTAACGAGCCTTGGTATAAAGGAGCTATTTTACAACACATTGTAGATCCTGATAGCCTGTATATCACTGGTTTGTGTCACTGTTAGCTATTCTTTACAGTGAAGAGATATGAATAGTAAAATAATGTGCTTTTTCTTATTGATATAATGTAATTCATTTCGATCATTCTTACGTAGCTGGTACCTTACTGATAAAATTAATTTAATAAAATGACCAATCTTTCAGTCACTGGCGAAATAGGTGGAGACGCAATAGCAACAGTTGCCATAAGTATATTTCCTAAGGATGGTGGTTTGGAAACTCCAGTGTCTGTTGCTGGTTACCAAATGCCAATCAGGGCATTCTCTAAGAGGTTCCAAGAAATCGTATCCGAATCCAGCGACCCACAACTGAATTGCGCACTCGACTGGTTTAATTGTTACCTGATAGACCACAATGGTTACATTGTTGTTTCAAAGACGTATAACGACACAGGAAGCTTTTTCGGTATATTAGAGGGAGCTATAATGCAGCAATTGGTGGAAGAAAAAGTCTACGAAGCTGTGGTGGTTTATGATTATCAGGCTATTTGCATACGGACAGTGCGTACATTATTATTCGTTTGAAGTAATATCGAATTACTTACTCACAGTGATAATACACATTTAAACATTGATTAGGTAACAGAAGGTGGAGCTTTGAACATCTTGAACCCTCTGGTCTACATACGTAAGATATTATCGTGGACTTTACTGCGAATTACGTGGTACTTTTTGCAATTCGGCTATTTACCTATAGTCAATAGTAAAGTGCACATAGATGAAGATGCACCAGATCCACCACCTCCTCCCAAGGAAGTGCATTACCCATACCCCTGCGATAAAAAACGAACTTTATACGTTATGGACCAGAAGATAGCATCACAGATAAGATCGAATTCGACATTCTCGTGTTCGAGGCCGTTTTATAGCCAACGGGTATTTATTTGTTTGAAGTTCAAGGGGAGGTTCCGGTGAAAAATAAAGTGTTTGATGAAATGTTTATAACCAGGTTTCAACCTGGTATTATACGAAACCAATTTAGAACGCAAACCTGAGATGTTTTACTAAGTTTTCGCAAAATGAGTAAAAGTCAATTTTGCCCAAAATTGAAGTGATTTTGGAAATAAAAATGTTTAAAATTGAATGATCGTTAAAAAAAATTGTACTTCAATAAATTGTACAATTTTGTCGAAACCCCACCTTAGGTTTCAACTATATCTCACTTAGATTGTCATGTTTTATTACATGTAATACCACCAAAATGTACGTATATAAATTCCACTATACACATCAAGTTTCACCGGAACCTCTCCTTAACTGTGAAATATCCTGAATCTAATTCTAGTTGTCTCATCATTTGTATTATAATTGCAGGTCGTTCATACAAATTTGCTGTTCGTAGCTGTCAACATGTTATATTCGAGTTGTTACGCTCGTTTAGAAGTCGCTCCTGTAACCATCGCTCCTTCCGAATATGTGGACTACGAAGCTGATAGGACGTGTCTGAAGTTTCGTTCGTTGAACGGACTGGAGCGACGTAGACCCAAAGAGTGTTTCACCGAACATCCGCAGGAGCACGAGATAACCGCTTGCGGACGTGCTTCAACGCAAGTTCTACAAATAGTATTATTACCTGTTGCGTTCTTAAATGTTGTTCGTTATATAATATAAAATATTATTTATATGCATTTGTTATTTAATTTATTTACTTGTAATATGGATTTGTACTATTATACTGATGATGTTAAAATATATTGTGAATGTACAATATCAAATATACAAATTGCAATACATAACAGTTTATTTTTCAAGCCTGGTGGGAAAAACGTCTAAAGGGTCTGAAAATAAGTCTGCAAAAAACGTCTGAATACATCTTTAAAAGTCGATAAAAGTTAAGAAAATCTTTGGAAATGTGCTAAAATTGGAATTGTCTATCTGCAAAATGTGCAAAAGTTCTATCTAAAACATATATCAGAGATTAGCAGTGTTTCCAAGACTTTTGAGGACAGTTTTTTTCGATTTTTGTAAACTTTTGCAGACAGTCTTAATTTCACCACATTTCCAAAAATTTTCAGAGATCCTTACTGACTTATTTTCAGACATTTGTAGACTGAATATTTTTTGTTTTTTCTAACAAAAAATATTCAGTCCTTTACTGAAACAGTAAAATAATATATTAGAAATAAACGACAATATAGACATTAGGAACTTTTTGTTAAAATTGTATGAATGTCACTTTTTGACTAATATTTTTCTTTTTAAAAAAGATTAGTTCATAAATTAATAATAGAGATATAATAGGAGAAATTAAATTATAAAGCTAATTTATTCTTCATTAATTATTTTTTAGAGTTCATTGACTTATTCGAGCAAAACATCACGTACACCACTTTACCCATTTACGTCTAATGTGTATGAAAAAAGACATCATAAGTTTACATTATGAAACACTCCGAAAGATATATTATATACCCGTGCAACAGCTACTCTCCGTTTCTATGGCGATGTAAGCTTATAGCGTTAGTTTAGATCAAACAATCAATATAGCAGCGTTAATAGAGTCTGAAGATTAATGTACCTTCATAGTATTAATAAATAAAGTATGTTATATTTGGGAGTTATAAATTTCTCTCCTTTCTCGTAATTTAATGTGATGCTTCACTTTTTGGTGCAGCTGAAAAATGTCTCAAGTTTAGTAGCTGTGAGCTTAACTTTTTTCAACAAATCAAACAGACAAGACAGTTTGCCCATTTTGCAAGAATTATTGAACGTATTTCGCTGAGCCAAAAAAATGGTATAAATGGTGTCAAAAGTGTATTAAGTGGAAATGTCGTTGGAAAGTTACATGAATGATAATCATTTCCTGACAACGTGTGAATTTATTCTCACTAAGGAAAATGCTTCTCCAAAACTGTGAGTATGTTGTAAATATGAATATATAATTGTATAATTGTGGTTATCAGGTAATAATACAATTATTTAATATTCTGGTAATTAGCAATATTAAGCCAGATAAATCCAACACTGCAAAACAAGTTAAAAACAAAAGGAGAACTTTCACAGTGAGAAAACCTCTATTCTGGAATCAATCGACAATACTTGCGAGACACTTTATGAACAATAATCTTTTTATCACGCACAATATGGTTCAAGAACTTCAGCAGCTGTTTTTCCACAAGTAAACGACTCTTATATTCTACTTGAAATTTTGCTACTGTTTTATGTATCGTTTAAAATAATGATGCCAATCAATTAAAATGCACTTACAAAGTAATACGTTTTAGATATAATAGTCTTAATTTGATAGAGAGCAGTAAAAATATTAATTTGCCAGTGACTGTAAATGTGCTTGAAGATGAATTAAAAAAACTGTGTCAACAAGCAGAACTTACTGTAAAGAAAACCTGGCTGTTTGACGTGTCAATTATTATCGATAAATACACGAGTCTTTCAAATTACAAACATGAAAATAAGAAGTATGACAATTCGTTTTGTATGAGGAAACTATTCAAGTGTATACACTCACTGTTGTCATTACATTTGAGAATGTTGATACTTAGAACATTATCTCACATTCAAGAGTTTTTCGAGCAATATACGGTTTTTCAAACAAATGAAAACGGAGATAAAGCTTTAATTTACAGGTATTTCTGATTGCATTGTATGAATAATCAATATCGTCAACATGCTCAAATTATTCTTTAATAAAAGTAATTAATTTCAGCATTCCATTTGTAATAGTCAATATTCATTTTAACGAAGAACTCAAAATGTTCGAAATTCAGCCGAACATGAATATAATTCATTGTCGAATAAACGACTTTCTTTGCAACGTAATTAACATCACAAACAATGTGTCATTGTCAGAATGTTCAAATGCAGTATTTCACGACGAAGAATTTAAATTGTTCCCAGTATCTCACGATGATATTCAGGTTGGTTTATTTCCCTTATTTTTTACCTTTTTTTATTAATGTCTCCCTTTACATTTGCACTCAATACTATTTTTTTCTGTTCTAAGACAATGTTATGTTACAAAATAACAAAAGTCCATTTTTAACTGTTCATATTTAGGTGAAACAACTTAAAGCACACATTTTGTGTATCATAGAAAAAAACATCACCAATCCGCAAAAGTGTCTTCAACCCTACGAACTGTTTATTCCTCCATTAGACGGAACTTTTCAGACCCAATTAACGGAGATGCTTTCTCCAGAATCATACGTAAAATTAGTAGAATTTCACAAAGCAATCGAAAAATATCTACACTTTATCGATACCGCATCACGCTTTTCCGATCAGGTTGTACTTTAAATTCGAAGTCCAAGCATCAGTATTAAGCTGAAACTGGCAGACTATAGTCTAGTAGAATATAGAAAAAAAACAGTGATTCTCAACCTATTTCACAAATATGTTCGTAGTAATTTATTTAAAAAATCGTTAATATACGACCCTTATTGTTTACTAGTAGTATCAAATCAGTTGGAAGTTTGGCTAAGTGCTGAAAATTGATTTGGTTTATAGAATATAAGCCGATTATTTTTATTAGGGTATTTTTCGGGGGAAATTTTATTCGGTATTATATTATTTATATACCACTTCAGTTTTCAACGTTCGCTCAAGTTCCAAACTTATTTTATATCACTATCAGTCCTGCAAAAATATTTCATAGAAATGAATAGAAATGAACTGAGATTGAAAAATGAATTCCTTCGTGGAAATATTCTGAGTACATATTTTTATTCTCGGTTCCATTCTATTCTGTTCTACTCCAGTGATTCATTGATTTTTTAATGCCAAATTTTGAATTCTTGAAAATGAATTCGTTTTTATTAAATTCTTCAGTCTACATTCAATACAAAAATATGGATTCTTTTCTACTCATTTCAATTTCAGTAAAATAGATTGAATTTAGAGATAATGGGAATTATCACTAAAGTTTAATTGAATACCAGACCTTCAGAAATGAATGCTAAATTTAGGCGAAAATCCAATTCACTTCTATTTATTTCTATCAAATATTTTTGCAGAGAGATTGCAGCCTTGAAAAGGCAGTTTGTTTAAAAAATTACTATGAATAATTATAGTTATAGTTTTGCAACTTATTTTGAAATCAATTGTTACTAACAATTGATTTCAGTTATTTAAAACCTGGTCAAATTATAAAATATCAAACTATGATCTATGGACTTCTCCAAGTGCCTACATCAATTTTCAGCGTTTACCCAAGCTCCATGTCGATTTTTAACAAAATACTACGCACAATAGTCAACAATATTATAGATTCTGAAAATATAGTTCGGCGTCCTCATTTAAGTATTTCCCTTAATGTTACCTACTCCTTTGTGTAAATCATCAGTTATTTTTTATTTTATTCCATATTTGTGAAGCAGTTTGAGCATCACTGTTTTTTCTATATTCTGTGAGTTTCATAAGACAAGTCACATTTATAGCCTTCTTTTACAGATCCAGTGGAACTTTATCCAAATCGACTGCACTCGCACCAACCAGAAAATCCGGGACAAGCTTCAGTCGCTCTACAACGAACTGTGCTGCAGTTTTTCTACGAACCTGAGAACCAACAATGCCAAAATCTGTCGCATATTCGACGACGTAGCCCACAAGGTTTCGGAAACTCCAGAGACCACTCGAGAAGTGGTCGAGCTCTACAGTTACTTGACAGAATGCAAAGACACAACCATGTACCACCTGAAAAGCAAACTCTCCAAATCCGCAGACTTTCTTCTTTTCATAGTCAACTACTACCCGTTGAACGATGATGATATTGTCCTGAACACGAGGACATTCACCTGGCCGAAAGAGATGGAACGGATCCTAGAACTGGGAATCACTCGGTTGAACATACGCAAGGAAATGCTCGAGAATACTTTGAAAACCAAACGCAGCAACTGTGCTGCGAAAGTGGAGGAGGTAAAGGCCCAAATAAACGAGCTGAAGAAGAAGGACCTACCACTGTTGACAGAGAACGAAGCGAAGTTTTTCGTTAACGCTGTGAACAACCTTTCAGCGCTGATGGACAGTTTGACCTCAGAAGCTAACAATATAAACGAGGAAGAGGGTCTGCTGGATATGGAGTTCACCGTTTTCTCAGCATTGATGCACATGAATTCGTCGGTCAAGTCGCTGTACACTTTGTGGCACACAACGCACAAATTTCTCATAGAGTACGACAAGTGGTTCTACGAACCGGTGCACACTTTGAATGTCAGTGACATTTTAAGTCACTTGAAAACGATAGAAAGTGTTTTGACCACTTTACCAAAAGATATCGTTAGCATAAGCGCCGTTCGCCGAGCTACTGAGATCTTGAGGAACAAGATAGATAATTTCAAGAAGTACATCCCACTGCTGGAGATAATATGTAACCCCAGTTTTCGGGAAAGACATTGGGTCAAGGTGAGTCAGATTGTCGGGCACGAATTTAACAGCGGTGTGTTAAATCTGTCGTATGTTATCAATTACGAACTGGATAAACACCTCAGTGAACTCGAGGAGATTTCCGAAAACGCAACGAACGAATACGAGTTGGAGCAAAATTTGCACAAAATGCTTAACGAATGGAAAGACAAGTTTTTTCAGTTGGAACTATACCGAGATACTCAAGTCACGATATTGTGTCAAGTGGATGACATCCAGGTACTTTTCTTAATATTCTTCGAAACATTTATTCCCAACTTTGCACAAGTTTGCATTCGAATACTTTATAATTTGAATGGTCTTTTTACCTCTGCTCCCCACAGATGTTGCTGGACGACCACATTTTAAAAGTACAAACTCTAAGAGGTCAACCATGTGTTGAAGTATTTATAGAGGAAGTATTATCTTGGGAAGAGAAATTGATTCTCGTGCAAGACATAATTGACCAATGGCTTACGTGTCAAACAAATTGGATCAACCTGGAACCAATCTTCAACAGCGACGACATCATGTGGCAAATGCCAGCTGAGGCCGAAGAATTCAAAAAAGTGGATGTAGTCTGGAAAGCTTTGATGGAGAGTGTAAATCAAAATCCACGTGTGTTAGACATTACGAACACCGAGAATATAATCGACCAGTTCAAATCTTGCAATGAAATGCTACACAAAATCAACAAAAGTTTGGATGATTATTTAGATCGCAAAAGAATCCTGTTTGCCAGATTCTACTTCCTTACCAATAAAGAACTGTCGGCATTGATATCTATTTCCAAAAATTTGTCGAAGGTTCAGACTCAGCTGTACAAGTGTTTCGAAGGGATACAAGCACTTCATGAGTCGAAAGAAGAAGAGATCGCTGGAATCGTGACTATGCAAAACGAATATATTCCGTTCGGAGGTAGAATTTATTTTTCAGAATTGAAGGGCTTTGTAGAGAAATGGCTCATTCAGTTGGAGGAAAACATGAAATCGTCCATAAAAGATATTTGTCAAGACACCATAACTTCCTACGTGACTTATGATTTTAAAGAATGGATACAATCCTGGCCAGCACAGACGATAATTTGCTGTTATCAAATTCATTGGACGTCTTCGGTCACTAAAGCGATCAAAACGAGCAAACTCGAGGAGTTGCGGCAGAAGCAATCTGAAGATCTGAATTGCGTTTTGTCCTTGATAAACGGGAATTTGGAATTGAAAAATTTCATCAAAATCACGACGCTTATAATGCTTAATTTACATCTTATTGATGTTTCGAATGCATTAATTAGAAGAAAAGTTTCAAGCGCAATGGATTTCGAATGGCTGTCGCAAACGCGTTATTACTGGTTGACTGGGAATATAGCGATTTCGAGTATCACCACCAACATAAATTATGGATTTGAATGCATTGGGAATAATAGCAGATTAATTATTACACCAATCACTGAGAGATGTTTGCGATTAATTATGTACACTATGAAGTTAAATATGTATATAGTTCTTGAAGGACCATCAGGTATTTAAGCATCTCATAATATTGATTTCCAAGTTTTCTGTTTATTGCCCAAACACTAAATTAATTTTAGGGACCGGAAAAACCGAAATTGTGAAAGATTTTGCAAAAGCAGCGGCTAAACAGTTAATCGTCACCCATTGCTCGCCGTACGTGCAATATAAATCGATAAACAATATTGTAAAAGGCATAGCACAGCTCGGCGCTTGGTTGTGTTTAGACAACATTAACGAAGTAAACACGGAGACGCTGTCTGTTCTGGCGCAACACATTTTGACGATTCAAAGGGCAATAAAAGGTCGCACTGAGAAGCTGAACTTCGAAGGCACTGACATTAAGATAAACCCAAGCTGCTGTTGTTTCGCGACGATGAAACGTGACAATCGCCACTCAAACAGTATACCGAGCAATTTAAAGTACGTTTTCCGGACGGTAGCTATGATTTGTCCGGATTATAAAATGATTACTGAGGTAACTTTGGCGTCGTATGGTATCAAAAAGGCGATTGTTTTGTCGACGAAGATGATCGACGTTCTTCATAGTCTGTCGAATCAGCTGGTTTACGAGAGATATGTGTTTAATGCGTTTGACATTAGGGCCATTCTGAACCAAGTCAAATGTTATGTTAAATTCAATGAAACTTTAACAGAAGATGAAGTTATTTTGGCGGCAATAAGAGACGTGGCTGTTCCGAAAATATCATGTGAGGATACTAGTATGTTTGATTCTATATGTGAAAAGATATTCGGCAAAACGAATGGATATTTGAATAAAGATTGCGATTTAAAAAGTAGCGTCAAAGAGTGCATCGATGATAATTATTCTGGATTGGCAGCCAATGATTGGTATTTGGAAAAGATTACTCAATTGTTTGAAACAATAAAGAGGAAGCGAGGCGTTATTTTACTGGGTCCCTCTATGAATGGGAAAACGCAAGTTTATAAAACTTTAGCTAAAACTCTTAATTATCTGCAGAGCAAAAACTCAACTTTATCAGAACAGAAGAAAGTTACTTACAGGTAGTTTTACACTTAACAATCCATGTATAAATTGTTAAACAGTACCTCATAATCAATAATTGTTTCAGAATTGTGAATCCTACAGCTATTACCTTTGAAGAAATGTATGGCGAATGTGACGCAAAAACACAAGAATGGACTGATGGATTGTTTGTGAAGATATGTCGACAGTTCATAAATTCTGATTCTAATGAACGAAAATGGGTAGTTTTGGATGGAATAGCCAACCGACAATGGATGGAATACATAAATCCCATTTTCGATGACAATAAAAAGCTGTTTTTACTTTCGGGAGAAGTTCTGCAAATTCCCGACTTAGTGTCGATTATAATGGAATTTACGGATTTGAAAGACGCCTCACCGGCAACAATTTGCAGATGTGGAATAATATACATGGATTTAGATAAAACTGGGTGGAAGGACATTTTTCACTCATATAAGAAGATTCTAAAAACGAAATTACCGGTCGAGCAATCGGATGCCATGTTGCAGACGATTGAGTGGTTGACAGAACCGATTTTGAATTTTTCAAAATCGCAGTGCAGATCGTTCATTTTGTTGAGCGACTCACATAAATTTGTGGTAAGAGTCATTCCAGCATTTAATAGAATAAAAATCAGAATGTATGTGATTTTTAACTTTCCTTTTTAGATGTTCACAAAAATGTTCAATAACTTCATTCAAACAGAGTCAGTCACTAGTATGCTATGGGTTCAATGTATTTTGTTATTTTCTTTAATATGGGGACTGTGTTCTACGATTGAAAACAAAAGTAGAAAATTGTTTGACACATTTTTTCGAAGTCTATTAGCAGGAAAAATAGCTCAACATCCCAAACCAAAAGTATTCAATTTGTCAAAATCACAGTTATTTCCGGAAAAAGCGACTGTTTTTGAATGGATCTATGACAAAGTTAATAATGGAACTTGGCTTTCTTGGTCTGATGCTATTATTTCTAAGGTAATCTGTGATAAACATTCATTCAAATTAGTTTCGTATTAATGAACAACAAATCTGAAAGAGATTTTTACATTTCAGAAGTTAGATTTCTTGGTTCCAAGCGAAAAACTCATTGTTCCAACAACAGAGACTTGCGTAATGAATTATTTTTTAGCAATGAACATAGTCCAAAATAAGACTCCAACTATTTTTATTGGACCTTCCGGGACAGGCAAAACAACAGTTGCCTTAAACTTTGTTCAATCTTTACCGACGGAAAAGTACACTTACAACTACATAACTCTCAGTGTACCTCTCACTCCAAACCAGACCCAAACTATCATAACCGATAATCTGGACAGACGTAGGAAGGAGGTTTATGGTCCAACTATGGGAAAACATTGTATTATGTTTATCGATGACTTGAACGTTCGACAAACTAATGGAACAGTTCAAAGCCTCCGATCGTTTGAATTGCTAAGACAGTGGGTTGAACATGGATATTTAATTGAATATGATACTCTCGCGTTTGCATATTTAATAGATGTTGTTTTACTTGGCACTTTGTGGCCATCGGATAAAAGTGGGTCTTTTAACACAGAACGGTTCATTCGTCATACGTATGTTCTCGGAGTGGATGAATTCGACAGCACAACAACTACGGGAATTTTCACTGCAATTCTTGATGCCCAGTTATCGAAATCTAAAGCGACTGATATCCATAGTTTAAGTAAAGATATTGTTAAAGCAACTGTAAATTTATTTCAAGAAGTCTTTCATGGTTTCTTGCCCTCTCCGAAAAGCCAACATTGTGTGTTCCATCTAAATGACGTTCATCGCTTGATTAAAGGTCTGCAATTTGTATCCTTAAGTCCCGACCCTGATACTAGTAGCAAGAATTTGATAAGGCTGTGGATCCATGAAATTTACCGAAATTTCAATGATCGCTTTACTACGGAAGAACAGCAAGGAATATTTTTTGAAATGTTTAAGAACAATGCAATTGCACATGTGCATCAATTTGAGAAAATCCTCATTGATTTGCAACGCGGATTACAAAATAATATTTTAGGTGTACATGAATTGCTATTCTCTCCCATTTTCAACATCAACGGAACAGTTAAAGCATATGAGGAAGTGACCAATTTTAATAACTTTCAGGATAAATTGGAAAAATTGTTAATACAGTATACGACTGAGTCAGATTCGAAACTTGACTTAATATTGTTTAAATCAGCAATTTACCATATCGTTCGAATCCTGAGAATACTCCTTTTTGATAATGAACATATGATACTCGTTGGCTTGTTAGGTACAGGAAAAAAGTTTAACGTAAAAGTAGCATCGATTATTGCGAAATATGTAGTCTACGAGCTAACCAATGAAGATTCTTCTAACAATGAATGGAAAGAGCACATAAAAAATGTGTTTTATAAGGCAGGAGTAACTAATTCCAGTGTTCTCTTCACAGTTGACAATGAGGACGTAGCAGACGAATCGTATTTACACGACATTCATTCTCTTATCTGTTCAGATAACATCTTACAACTGTTCACGACTGAGGAAAAAACAGATATCGTGAAAAAAATGATCGACCAGTTTGACACCGAAAGGAGCCAAACACACATGAACAATACTGATATACTCAACATTTTTTGTAACAGGATAAAGTCGAATCTCCGCATTGTTTTCATTATGTCTGTTACTAAGCTGGGATATGAGTCTTTCATATTCTCGTCTTTGACAAAATACTGTACTATCATCTGGTATTCAACATGGCCTAAAGAGTCTCTGCAAGACGTTGCAACGTATATGCTTCGAAAAGTTGAACTGGAAGATAGTTTGGTAATCAAATTTAAACTAATGTCTGAATACTTCCACTCGGACATGTACGATTTCATCACTCAGAAACAGAGCTTAAAGTTCAAAAAGTACTATATAACTCCAATAAGTTTTCTGAATTTCATCAATTGCTTTGTGGACCTTTACCATGAAAAGCTAAACAGTATCCTGAGTAAGAAGAGCCAGTACAATATTGGCTTGGCTAAACTGAACCAAGTGGCTAACCAAGTGGGCATCATGCAGACAGAACTGCGCGACTTACAACCGAAGCTTCAGGTCAAGTCGCAGCTTAGTGACAAACTTATGATCAAAATCGAGCAGGACACAATCAACGTGGAAGCTCGAAAAGAAGTGGTGGCTGCAGACGAGGCTTTAGCTAATGAAGCTGCAGCTGCAGCTCAGGCCATCAAGGACGATTGCGAAAGTGACCTAGCAGAAGCTTCTCCCGCTTTAGAAACTGCCCTGACAGCACTAGATACCCTGAAACATTCCGACATTACGATCATCAAATCAATGAAAAATCCACCATCTGGCGTGAGACTGGTGATGGAGGCACTTTGCGTATTGAAAGGAATTAAACCGGAGAAGGTGCAAGATCCAGTGACTGGTCAGATAGTGGATGACTACTGGCAAGCGTCGACTAAAATTTTGGGAGACATCAAATTCCTGGAGAACCTGAAGACGTTTGATAAGGATAACATTCCAGCTGCAAATATGAAGCGAATCCGGGAGCATTACATGAATGACAGAGGTTTTCAACCGAGTATCATCAGAAAGACTTCTATGGCTTGTGAGGGTCTGTGTAAGTGGATTCGGGCGATGGAAGTGTATGATCGCGTGATCAAAGTGGTTGCTCCGAAGAAGACGATGCTGTTAGCTGCAGAAGCTGAGCTGGCGATACAAATGGAGACACTGAATGCGAAGAGAGCTTTGCTACAGGATGTCACTGATAGGTTGCAACAGCTGAATGACGAATTTGCGGAATGTTTAAGGGAGAAAAGGGATTTGGAAAATCAGATAGACATTTGTATTCAAAAGTTGGAAAGGGCGGAGAAGTTGTTGAGCGGATTGAATAATGAGAGGATCAGATGGAACGAAATCACTGTTAAACTTGATAACAAGTGCAGAAACATGGCGGATGATATACTTCTAGCTGCAGCTTTCATCACTTATCTATCAGTTATCGATGGACAGCAAAGGAGGTGTATTGTAAACAATTGGATCTCATTCAGTAAGAATATCGATGAGGCTTTCAAGTCGGATTTTATATTTCGAGATATTTTTGTAGAAGAGAATGACGTGCAGGCGTGGATTATGAATGGTTTACCGTTAGATGGGGATATAGTTGACAATGCAGTTATTGTGAAAAATACAAATCGGTTTCCTCTTATTATAGACCCCCAGGGCCTGGCCAATAAATGGATAAGGAATATCGAGAAAGACAATAAGTTGTTCGTAATAAATTGTAACAGTCCTAATGATTATTTTGATGACATTGTACGATGTATGGAACAGGGAACACCTGTTTTGATGGAAAATCTTTCAAGTATCGAGAAGGTTCCAAAACACTTATTTCATAAAACCGTTTACAAAATCAATGATGAAAAACATATTAAATTATTAAACCAAGATTTTAAGTATGACGATAAATTTCGATTATATGTGACAACACTTGTGACTGATTTCGACGATCTGTCAGATATTCTAATTTACGCCACTGTGGTTGATTTTTCAATCACTCGGAAAGGACTGCAAAATAGTTTGCTCAAATTAGTTATGGCAGAAAAGTCTCAGGCATCCTATTCTACAAAAGAACAATTAATATTGGAGTCCATCAACAACAACCGTTCCCTTCAAGAAATAGAGCACAACATACTCCATATACTCTCCTCGTCAGAGGGTAATATTTTGGAGGACGAAACGACACTTAAAACATTGTCTTCGTCGAAAACGACAGCGGAGGGGGTGAGATTGAAGCAGCTCAACATAAAGAACACCATCGCAGATATTGAGAAACTGGGAGATAATTTCGTACAGATAGCCGAACATTCCGCGGGCTTGTTTTTCGCCATTTTACAGCTAAGATACATTAACCATATGTACCAGTTTTCCATCCAATGGTTCTTTCGAATCTTTGTGTCAACCATTCAAAAAACTGAAAATATCGACGTCAACCAACTTAAATACGATTTAAATTTCGTAATTTATAATACGGTTTGTCAGTCCTTATTCTTTGAAGATAGATTGATATTTTCCTTCATTTTAACAACATTTCTGCTTGGAACGACAAACACGGAATTGACAGAATTTTTCCTAAGACGTCACATAAAAGACAATATTAGCTCCAGTCCAATCAGTTGGTTACCTAGAGAAAGGTGGGCCTGCATATTGGAAGCATCGGAGTTGACCTGTTTCAAAGACTGGGATAAGTCGTTTTTAGAGACACTGTCTGAATGGAAGCGTTTTTATTATGCTAAGAATCCTTTATCTGCCACATTCCCTCTTATCGTCGAAATGAATAGCCTTGAATGGTTGATAGTAATAAAGTAAGTACGGAATCAAAATTTCTTCTACAGACCTTTCCTTCATCTTTCTTTCGACGTATCATATTTTTCAGATGCTTGAGACCTGATCAATTAATGGATGCTGTGAAGAAATACATATCTGCCAACATAGGATCCTACCTTACGGAAACTCCAAAGTCAGATATTGCCAACATTTTCGACGACTCGAGTAACGTCCGACCTATATTAATGATATGTTCTGAAGAAACTGATCCAGTTCACCACATAAAAAATATCGCTAAGAAACGTGGATTACAACGGAAACAATTATTGTTGCTGTCCTTGGACCAAGATCGAATACCAACCACTACGAATATGATTAAGAAAGCCATTACAACTGGCGAGTGGGTGATAATGCAGAATTGCCATTTATTTGGTAAGGGAATGGGTTATGTGGAATCCTTGACCGATACTGTGATCACCGCTGAGGAAACCCATTCTAATTTCCGATTGTGGCTGACGAGTTGTCCATTCGATGCGTTTCCCATCACACTACTTTTGAAATGTACGAAAATAGTCATCGACCAGAAGTCAAACGTTAATGATGAACACATGACAGATTTTATATCACATTTGGAATCAGACGTTTCCTTTAATAACGATAACGATAACGATGCCTGGAGAACATTGATATTATCGACGTATTATTTTCACCTGCTGATGAAGGAGAGATGCTATCACGATATGTATGGATGGAGCGAAAAGTATACCTTTGATGATTCGAGTTTGGAAGCCAGTTTGGAGTACGTGAAGGTGCTTATTATTTATACAGGGACATTAAATGACAAACATGATTCGATATATTAAATATTGTACATGTTGTAGATATTACATAAATACTTTAGCCATACTCCTTTGGAGATATTCCAGTTTTATGTTGGAGAAGGTGTTTATGGTTCCAATATGTCTAACGTGAATGATCGAAGAGTATTAGATGTGATGAAAAGTGTATTTTTAGGATCTATTGTATCGAATGAGTAAGTGATATTACTATATACATTTAGTATATACATTTTGCTATAACTATACGAGTAGACCAAAATAATGACATTAAATATTTGTTCTATTTTTTTTAGAGACCATGATATTTATGAAGAAAAGATACTTTCAATATTAAAAGATACAGAACACTTCGAAAATAAGTTTAACCAATTCAACAAAGTTTATAGTATAATCGGCTCCAACGAAATTGCAAATTCGACTCAGCGAATACACGAAAGTTTCTCGTTTCTAAGAAAATTGTCTCTTACTAAAGTTGTACATCAACAAACGCAAGGTCCTGCAAAATTGGATGTAAAAGAAACAATAGCTACCATTATTGGCGAAATTCCACCGGAGTTTGATACAGAACCGATTAAAAAAGATTTACAAGAAAGTAACCTACACGTCCACAAATGTCTAATGACAGAACTCGCGAAGTTCAACAACTTGGTCCACACCATAAAGTCAACTCTGAAACAAGTCCTTGAAGTTAGCGAAGGTAACCGGCGCAACGACGCTTCTTTGACCGAGATTCGCAAAAACATCGAATCAAATCGAGTGCCCGGAATTTGGCAAAGATCTTCTTATCCAACAGAAAAACTGCTAGGAAGTTACATCCACGACCTCATAGCTCGAGCAAAATTTTATCAAATCTGGGTAGAAAATAAAACAGTAAACGTCGTCTGGATTTCCGGGCTGTTTTCTGTTTCATCGTTTCTCATATCCGTGGCTATGGATAGTTCTACAACAAATCAGACGCCTTTTGAATCCTGCAGCATATTTTACGAAATAACCACGCACGAACAGGAAGTGGAAAAAGTGGCTCCATTTGAAACATATATATCCGTAAGTATCACTTGGCAAAGCTTGTTCGAGGACCAATGTCCTAGAAAACATATACGACTGCGCTTTATGCTTAGGGGCTGTTTCTGTGCGGAGCCAGGTGGAATCGCGTGAAAAAGTCGCTGGCCGATTCGCTCCCGAAAATGAAGTTTGACAGAATGCCTGTTATACGCTTGAAGACAGACAGCGCCAAGCCGATAAATGACAATAATGTTTACTGCTGTCCCGTTTATGCGACACCATCGAGAAATAATGCAGTGTCTCTGAATATTCATTTCGATGATGAAGGCTCATATATACCTTTCCCGTCGCAGCATCCAAAATTGCACTGGATATATCATAGCGTTGCTGCTGTATGTCAGACTGATGAATAATGAAGTTACACGCTGAGCTTCATTATTCATCGCTTGTTTGTTGTTACATAAAAATGCACCAGAGAACTGAAACATTGAATTCCAAGGCGCAAAAAACGAGACATTAACCACACACGCCAAAGACAGTACCGCGAAATTCACTCTCACTGCCTCGGAAAAGAAATGTCGCGTCTTCATAACCAAAAGCAGCGGTTATAAATTGCTGCGCATTCTGCACCGGTAAATGATCATGATTATTCGCGAAGCCCTTCATACATACGTTTATGAGCTGTTCAATTGCAAAGTCAGTGACGATTTACTCGGCCTATTGTAAATTCACATTTTCATCCCCAACCGTATAATGCACATAATTAAGGGACGACCATTTACCGCCATTTTTATATCGCTGCGAATTTTGTACATTTGTTAATACTTCAAACGAATAAACACTTCTTTCTTCCTTATTTTAGCTCTAAATGACATAAAAATATTTCCCCCGTCCCATTTTATCATTTCTCGAAATGTTTGCAAATACGAAGTAATGGCGCAAAAAGCGGTGACACAAAACTCAGATCGTAGGAAATGTCGGGTTTCAATGTATCGCAGTTTTTATTAAACCCGATCCCTTATGATATTCGTATAAGAAGCGTCCGTAAGAGAGTTTGCGCAAAAGCGCCGACACGGGAGCTTGCGGTGGTACATTCGTTTGTTTGATTGCAGCATCCCACAGTCGCCGGCTGCTCTGCCAGGGGTTCGGATCAATTTTTTACTCCGGTCGTCATGCGTTTTGACCGCCGTTTTGTTATATTTTTCCCGAATCTCGATTCGCACGCAACAGCTCATCCACACGCGTGAGTGAGGCTGCGTGATTTTGTTCCTTTTTGTATCGATTCAGCATTTTGAAAGTGCGTTTCGCAGAGGCGTGTTTTGCATTGTGTCGGATAACGCGATTGACAAATGTGTGCAACGGCGAAACGCGAAAACGTCCCGGTCCAGCGTGCAAATTTGTCTCTTTTTCAGACGAGCTTCGACAAGTTGGAGTATTATGGTCGGTTCAACGCTACAGGCTGTTTTCGTAAATGTCGTCTAATATGATCTCGAAATGAGCTTTGCCGCGGCGAGATGAAGATGTAAAGCAATAAAAATGAAGGTACCCTTTGCACTGCGCTACTTTAAGAGTAATTACGCGAAATGTCTCGGTGAAATTTGATAAGGTGTGTCGGCGCGGTTTCGAAACGAGAAACTGGCTTTTTCGCGTGGCTATTAAAAATGCATTTAAGACGCTGCATGATACTCGCAAATATTCGGGGGATATTTAATTGTATTTTTCGTGGAATTGAATGTGCAATTGGATAAATGAAGGAAAATTGTTTAAGTTGCAGCAATTCGAATGGAAAAGTGTATTTACTCATGTTGTTTGCCTATGATACTTGTAAACAAATTTTAAAGATTTGTTTTGAAGAACCTTCGAACAAATTTCATCCCACTAAGAGGTTTATATCTGTTTACTTAATTTGTAGTGATTTTTTTTAAATTAATGTACTAAGAACGAATGTTTAATGTACTAAAATTTAATATTTTAAATCGTAATCTTTTTGATTGAAAAATTTCTGCTGCTTGGTAATAAATATGAAATTACGTATTCCAGATCCTAGACATTTCTATAATGTAAACAAATATATAATAATACGGAAATTTGAGTAAAAGACAGTATACAATCCTTTTAATTTATTTTACAGTAGTATTTTATTACTGAAATAATTAATTTACACGTTTAACTCTTGGATGATGTTTATCTTCTGCCGCGGACGCGGATCCGGAGTCCTTTCCCCGTTTTATCCAACATAACCTGTCGCGTACGCACGTATCGAGTAATCAATATTTCCCTTGAAGTGGACATTTTTAATGAAATTTGGGAACTAGTCTTTTGCGAAATTTTCCAAAGAGGAGTGTTTTGAACATAACGCGGAATTGAATCTGATTGCGCATTTTTCGAGTTACAGCATTTCTCAAATAAAATATGCGGCATTTCATAATTGTCTTTCATGTATAACGGAAATTTTATTAATATGATACTTATTAATTCATTAAAAAGGGAAAATAATTTTGAGAAATAATTATTCGGAATGCATGTATAAAACGTGTTTGTGTATAAATTTAACGGGGCTGAAAAGTATCGTAACATTTGATCAATAATAACAGCATACATTTGTTTTAGCGCAGTCTGTTTGCACCGGCTGGGCATATTTGCCCAATTATTATAGAAAAGCTATTTCACGCGAAATTATACAATATATATTATGCGAATTAAATTATTTTACAAATAATGTGTCTATTACAACAACTTTTTATCGCTCTTTCTGCGAAGTTTTTATTCTATTTGTAATACTCGAACAGTTGTTTAGAAAGTTCTTACAAATCCTTTAAAATTTTTAAAATTTTTTAAATTGCATTATACCCCAATAGAACATAACGTTTTATAAACGTTTCTACAGCCTAAAAACGTATCTAAAACGTTTTCAAAACCTAAAAACGTTTTTAAAACGTTATGCTCTATTGGGGTAAATCCATACCAAAAGTTAAAGTCGACCTTCACTTAAAAAATCGCAAAATATGTACCGAAATACATTTCTTGGCACGCATCTGTGAATAGCTTAGAAAATATGTGTCAGTTCTTTTGATAAAGTAAATCTTTGAAAATCTCTCCAAAATAGTCTGAAAATGTCTGAAAACCTGAAAATCCGCCAAAGTTGTTCTGAAAAATTGTAACAGTCCCCACTTAGAGTTTTTTTACTTCATTCTACTTCAACTTTGTAAGTGTAACAATTTTGGCCGAGTGGTTAACACTTTCTAACTTTACACAGAGAGAAAGTTGTCAGGTTAATGCGATTTGTTTTGTTGGCGAAGTCATGTTACATTAATGCGACATTTGTGTTCGCGTAACAAAAGTACAT